>CANUEY010056648.1:0-12091 GCA_948099555.1 Croton setiger | reverse complement strand
TATATATATATATATATATATATATATAGCATTATCTAAAAGTTTTGTAGCTGAAAAGCATTTTAAAATTGCCATGATAATATAGTGCTATAACTAAATGTTGCCACTACAGAATGAAACGTAAATGCAACCTAAAATTAGGCTAAAAAAATAAGATAACAATTAATTTATTTTATTTTATTTTATTAATTAATAATTCTACAAAATTCCAAACAACATGTTATACATAAAAAATTGTTAAAAATAATAATAAAAAATAATAGAATAATAAGGAATTTAATTATAAATAAATAACAATATAATAAATTGAGACATCAATTTACGTGATAAAAATAATTAAATAGATGACATAAAATTGTTCCTACAAGCATAACACAAATTGCATTGAAAATAAATGACACATTAAAATAATAATATATGACTGTTTAAAAAAACTGGTGTAAATTGCTTATGTCCATCCCATATCACTCTCCAACTGGATTATCTTCATGATGTTCAATTGCCTGCATTACGAAGTCAAAATAAAATTTTAGAGATTAATAAATTATTACTCGTAGTTGAATTACTTGCCACTTGTTGCGAGTTCATTGTTTTTCCTAATAGCATCTTAAGCTTCTCTTCATCTCTACTAGGTGTTCATTTCGTTCATTTGTTTCTTTGCTTCATTTACTTGCTCACTTGCTTCTTTATTAACTTGCTCGCTAGCTTCTTTTCTAGAAGTTCTACCTTAGTGAGATTAGCACCAAAACCGATTGAGCGTTATTCATGATATCATTTTAAGAATAACATGCATTTTCATATTTCTTTTCGCATAAATATCATTTTAAATAAAACTTTTTTATTTGTTAAGAAATTACATATATAAATACATTTCGAAAAATGAGTAAAAATGTGAATAAGTTAAATTTTTAGGCTTGTTTACAGTCGGTTGACGTAAACGAAGCATGTTTAGGGTTTTTACTGTCGCGACTGATAAAACGTCGATAACACGAATAATTTAAAAGAAATGATTTTGACCTTAAATGTTCGGAATATAATGTACGTTTAATTGTTTTTGGAACCCTAAAATAACGAAGACGTCGTCAAATTTTGGCTCCTCCGGCATCACCGAGGTACCGGTGTCAGTTTCGAGCGCCGACCAGGCCATGAATATTTTTCGGATCCAATTTTTCCAAAACTTCAAATATTGTTCTTAATTATTATTTTAAGACTTAAAAAATGAAATAAAATGATTTAAAGAGTTGGTTTTGGGCAGCAAACAAAAAAGGGTATAAAGGCAAGGAAAAGGATAATAGGTTTAAAAGGATAATTACAATTTTTAAGTTAAAAACAAGTAGGAGGTGTTAAAAGTTATTTTTTTTTTGTTCCTAAGATGTTTTAGGGGCTGAATGAAGAGGTGGAAAAGTGAGAGAAAACAGAAGACAGGAATCAAAACCAGAAAAGTGAAGAAAGAGAGAAAAGAGAGAAAAGAAAGAAAAGAGAAAGAAAAAGGGAAAGAACTAGGAAACCAATCCTATCCTAGGCTTCATTATAATCCAGAGGTGATTAGGAATAAAGTGGAAAGGAAAGAAAGGGAAGAGAAAGTCAGAAAAAAAAAGAAATCAGTAGGGTAGCTGAAATAGGGCAGCGTGTAGAAAGGGAGAAAAAGAGAGAAAAAGAAGAAAAATTAGTTTGCATGGGTTACTTTAGGGTTTTGGGATAGCTTAAAAGTGTTCCTAGGAAGAGATTGGAGGCGAGAAATGACCGAAAAAACGCTGGAAAATCGCCTGAAAGTTGAGTCCATAAACAAAGTAATCGAGTAGATTTCTAGGTCTGAGGAATAAGACGGTCAAAATGGCAGCACAGGTTGAGTTTGGATGAAAATTTCCTCCTAAGTACTTGAATTTGGTAAAATTACATTTTGACCCCTAAAGTTTATAATTTAATGCAATTTAGTCCTTTCAGCAAAGTTTTAATCATTTTTAATTTAGTCCTGCCAGATTTAATTCTTGACAGATTACATTTTGACCCCTAAAGTTTTGGCGTGTTTTCAATTAGGTCCTTTTGAAGTTTTAATTATTTTTAATTGGGTCCTTCCGCCCAAATTGAATTTAGAAAATTATGTTTTGGCTCCTGAACTTACTACCGCATTTTAATAATGCCATTGGAAAGTTTAAAACCTTTGCAATTTAGTCCTTCAACCCAAATTAAGTTTTGAAAACTATATTTTGACCCCAAAACTTGTTGTCAAACTTCAATTAATCCCTAAAAACTTTGAAAAACTGTTCAATTAAGTCTTTTTTGGTTTAAATTGAATTTATTTTTATTATTTGGACTAATTGACTAATAAATTGAATTTGATAACTATAAATATTGTTAAATATGAATAGTATTTGATAAATTAAGTTTAGAAATTGTGAATACTCGAATTTTGAGGCTCAGAAAATCGAGTTTCTCAAACTGCAAACAGTCGAGTCGGGCCGAACGTTGCTGGAAAATGGTACCAGAAGTGTGCTTTCATGGTACTAGAAACGTCCAAAAAATTACGAGGATCACAGAAATGGCCTCGGAAAAGTCATTGGAGTCCCGGAATGGCCTGAAAAGGCTTCGGAATGAAAAACGCTCGAAAAGCTAAAGCAAGGCGCCCCTAGTAGACCTCCAAGGCACTCCGGGCCGCCCTAAGTCAACTATTTGGGTGAATTTTGCCCTATAAATACCCCTTCCAACACCTTTTTCCACACACCTTAAACTGTGTTGACGACCGCTCTCTTCTCCCTCTCTGCCTTCGATGATTCCTCATCTCCAGACAATTCTTTACTGCTTTCTACATTGCATTGTTGTGATAACTTGCATTCATTCATAATAAAAAAATATAAAAATAAATCCAAATCAACCTGAAGCTGCGAAACGGACATCGATTACCACAAGTATGAATCTAAACTTAATCCTTTTGTTTTAATTCTCTTTTTCCCCTTCTCCAATCATGCATACATGACATCTGCATTGCATAATCACACTTTTTTGGCTATAAGGCCTAAATAAATCAGTCTTTTGGCTACAAATATAGATTGGTGTCTTACATTCATTGGGGCGATTAACCTAGAAATGGGTTAATCGCAAAATGGAGTTACTAGGGGTTTTTTCTTAATTTTCCCCTTTATAAAAATAAATTAAGTGGAGACTCTACACACACATTTCCTAAGTGAACATCCTTTGGACAACTCGTCCTCCGCGGGCGGGCCCAGCGGCTCGAAGGACTTCGGCAAGGGTTCACAATTTGGTGACTCCGTTGGGGTCTTAACTAAAGTTAAGTGAGGGTTACCATTGCATTCATGTAATTCATCTTTAGGAAATTTCTTTTTTCTACAGAAATTTGTTTTGTAGGACATCTCTTTGAAAGAACAAGTACCCTTTCCTAAAGGAGCCTTGAAGAAATTTGGACAAAAAAATAATAATAATAAATAATTAGCATTTGCATTTGATGTTCAAGATTGAATATTTTGAGCATAAAAAATGAATTTCAAATGAATTTCTTCTCTCTCTGTTCAAACTTCTGAGTCAGGGTAACAAGTATCGCTAGATTTGCACGCCTTCTTGGTGATCGTCCACGGACAACAAAATTCATCTTGGTACCGAAAACCACTTCCAATCCTTTTGGAGGTGGCCCAAGAGTAAGTCGTACTATTGGAACCATGCGGAACTCTTTGTTTCACATGTGGCGAGGTATATCCTTACTATAAGTGCACGAGGGTCCCTATTAGCCACTCAGTTTTCTCATTCAAATTAGAACATTGCCCTTAGGATACCCTAGAATACTGCATTCATCTCATGACATTAAAATGAATTATGGTGCGATGATTTGTGCATTCATGCATTCATACCACTAATAATTAGGGGGAGGGGGGAAATATAAAAAAAAAACAAAAATAATAAGAACAAACAAAAGAGAAAGGAAGAGAATGGGAACAAATGAGTAATTGGACATATGCTTAAATTGGACTAAGAGTCTATCTTGTGTCCTACCTCATGCCAGACATTACCTTAGACACCTAATCCTTTTCCCTTTATCCATACAGGTACTTACCTACCAAGTGCCATCACCTACTCCAGAGTCCCCACCAACAAGTCTTACACCCTCTACATTGGCCTCCTTAGATGACATCAAAGCCCTTTGAGAGAATAAAATGATGAGATTAATACCCAAATGGAAGTCAGAATGGAAGCTAGGATAACTGAAGCCCTAGCAAGCAAAAAATCTACCCTCCTTTTTGAATTAAGGATTGGGGCAAAAAGAGCCTCAACCTTCGGAAAGGAACCTATGAATCCACCTGTCATTAATCTGGAGGACCAACCTTCCAAAGTTGCTGAGTCTGAGTCTCAAAAGATGAAAAAGAAACTAGAGACTCTAGAAAGATCCATTACTGCCGTTAGAACACACAAAGAACTACTAGACATGGACTCATTGTCTTTGTTCCCCGATGCCCGATTATCCACCAAATTCAAAGTGCCCAATATGGATAAATTTGATGGAACCTCTTGCCCTAAGACCCATCTAAAGATGTATATGGGAGCATTAAACCCCTTTGGATTAAGCACTGAGCTCCTTGTAACAACCAAACCTATATCTATATGTCATAAAACATGCCATTTTTTTTATAAATTTTAATCACGTTAAACATTAAACATACCAATAATCAACATCAATAAACCAATATCAAACTTAACAATTTACAAACCATAATTTACATATATCAAAATAATTTATACAAAACTATTTACCTTTAAACATATTAACTGTGCCAATTCATAATTTACATGCCAAAAAATATCATTGTATTTATTAAACTGAACATGTAAACTAAAACTTATATGCAGCATATACATATGTTGTGGTAGGAGAGAGAGAGACCTAAATTTCATGTACCGACCTGTGCATAGGCTGGTGAAGTGTCAGACTCCACTCAGATCGCATACCTGGAAACACAATTTGCGATTTTGATGAGTCACATACTCAGCAATGTGTAAACCAAAGCAAATGAAGCAATCATATAATTAAATTTATCATAACGTAGAAAAAAAACATATTTACAAGTCAAATTCATCATTTAAATTCATAAAAATATCATAAGATGCATTGTGACATGTTATTCCATTTGCTTTCGTTGTGATTCATCGACCAAGTGTTGCCTCGGGAATTTCACAAAGTATCCATAGCTGGCCAGTAACATATAGACCAGAATGATTCTTTGGTCATTTCATAATCATATAGTGATCCGAAGATCAACCTGTAGCATAATAAGCTCTGATGATCATCTTGAAACATAATATGACCCGTAGGTCCATCCGTCAAATTATATATAAACCGTAGGTTTCTTTTGTAAAATTTGCAAACACTGGCTACGATGATCACGAAGGCCTTATTTAAGTCCTGTGGAAATGCATTTACATAGAATATATCTCATAATCATATTTCATAAAATCAAATGACCGAGCTTCAGTACCGGTCCAAACAGCACATATATCAATAAACAATTCATAATAAATCAACTGGTCGGATTTCAGCACTGACTTAGGAATAAAAAACATTATTTTTCAATAATCAAACAATTCCAATTGACTGGGCTTCAGTACCGGTCCAAACAGTTCAATATAATCATATAATAGCAATTTCATATATTTCAAGTTACCGGACTTCAGTACCGGTCCAAACAGTTCAATAATAACATATCTGACAATTCACAGTATCACAATCAAACATATAAGTAAGTGGGTTTACACTTACCTTACTGCTGCGAGCTAGATTGAGTCTCAGGTTGTTTACCCCGTGTCCCTCTAGAACTCGATGCTCCTATAATACATAACATAGCAAAAATATTTAATTTAACATTTAACCAATCTATATGTGCTCTGATGAATGATTAAATATTTAATTTCTTGAAATAATTAAGTTTCGATATCAAACCATGTTATTTTCCTTAAATTAATTCAATTCATATAATTTCTATTTTAAAACCATTTAAAATCACTTTTAAAATAATTTCCAAACTCAATTTATCATATATTAATTATAATTAATAATAATTATAATTATCAAAGTCAATATAATTGTTAATCGGTCTAAATAATAAATAAACTCAATTTAAATTAAAAGGATTCAATAAAATAGTTTTTCTAAGAGTTTTGGGCCAAAAATGAAGTTAAAATTAAATTATGGGTCAAAATATGAATTTTGGATGTTCAATTTGGGTAGGAGGGGTCAAAATATAAATTTTAAAAGTTTTTGGGGCAAAAACATAAATAAACAAAAAATATAAAGACCAAAAGGTAAGGGAAAATATTAAAAAAGCCAGAAGGACCTAACCTCTCACGACAAAAAACTTTAGGTGTCAAAATGTGATTTTACCGAAATTCAGGTGCTGGAAGTGAAAAATTGATCAAAACGCAAGAAGCCCTGTTGTTTTGATCAGCTGCCTACTTATCAAAACGCAGGAAACCCTGCCATTTTGATAGGCTACCTCTTAATCAAAACGTAGGAAACCCTGCTGTTTTGATCTTCTTCTTTCTCTAGATTCCTTCTGTTTCTGCTTGATTTCCAATTTCTCAAACCAACTTCCAGCTGTTCATCCGTCCACCTTTGGTGACTTTCCGGCCAACTAAGACCACCAATCTCTTTCCCTACACTCCCCTCTATTGATTCCTTAGGCCTAAATTTCCGCATGCATGCTAGGTTTCAAGATTTTCACTCTCAAAGTTCCTTCCCGCTCATTATTTCTGAACCTAGAAAATTTTCTCTCTCTACTGTTTTCTTCTTCTCCTTTGATTTTTAGCCACTCTCTTCCATTTCTATCACTTTTAATCTTCTCCTACATGTCTTAGGAATGTATTGCAGCTATTAAATCCAAAAGTTTTCTCTCGTTTTCTCTTTCTTTCTCTCTTTCTTTCTTCTCTTTTATTTTTGCTAGTTTTCCTTCTGTTCTCTACCCTTTTCCACCTCTTCACCCCTTCATATAGACCCTTAATCATACCAAAACAAATCCAACTAATTAGCTTTACACCTCTTACTTAGTTTTAAGTTAATTTAATCCAAAATATCCTAAACCTTTAACCCTTTTCTTCTCCTTCTTATCCCTTTCTCATTTCTGCCCAACTCCACTTCCAATTCCCGATTTTATTTTGTTTTCAATGTTAAAATAATAACAAAAGCTTATGTTTAAAGTTTCGTCAGAATCGGGTTCGAAAAATATTCGCGGCCGGGTTGGCGGTCGAAATTGACTTCGCAACCTTGACGATATTTACGGAACAGAAATAGTACAACGTTGTCATAGTTTTAGGGTTCCAAAACTCTTATTATCATATAAATAATCAAATCATAAAATTTCAAATTCATTTGATTAACATTTTCCCCGTTTCCAACGTTTTATCGGTCGCGAGTACCAAAAACCCTTATCGGGCCTTGTTTGCATGTTTCAACTGTAAACGAACTTAAAACATAACTTGTTTTTATATTTTATTTCATTCCTTAACATGTTCAATCATTTTTTTCATAATCAAATATTTAATTAAATATGATGCGTACGAAATAGAAATGCGTGTTATGTATGGAATGACGTCGAAAACGACTTTGGTTGGGTTTGGGGTGTCACACTCCTTGCCCAACTTTTCCAACAATCCCTCACTGGTGCTGCCCTTAGATGGTTTGTGAGCCTGGATAGAGCAAAAATCAAAACTTGGGAGGACATTTTCTGTGACACCCCAAAACCTAAACCTACGTCGTTATCGATGTCATTTCATGCATTGACACCCTAAAACCCAAACCTACGTCGTTATCGACGTCATTTCATGCATAACGTGCATTTTCATTAAAATTCATCATTATTTAATATGATATATGATTTGAATATGAAAAATTTGATTTGAATGTGATAAGGCATGAAATGAATATGTTAAACAAGTTATGTTTTAAGTTCGTTTACCGTCGAAAGACACGATCGAGGCCAATTAGGTTTTTGGCTCGCGCGATTGAAAAATGTTGGAAACGCGGAAAATATAAAGTAAATGATTTGGATATTTTCAGATATGTTTATTAACATGATTTTAAGAGTTTTGGAACCTTAATTTTACGACGACGTCGTACAATTTCAGTTTCGTAAATATCGTTGAGGTTTTGGAGTCGGTTTCGGCCCCCGACCGAACTGCGAATAATTTTCGGTTTCCGATTTTGAAAAACTTCAAACATGTGTTATATTTATTATTTTGAGCATAAAAGTGAAATAAAACTGGTGCTGGAATGTGATTATAGACAGAAACAAAGAAGAGAAGTGAAGAAAGAATGAGGTAGAAGATTAAGTTAAGTTAGTTATTTGACTTGTTTAAGTTAAAAATGAAGTAGGTGGAGTAAAGTAAGCATGACAACTTGTTCCAGAGGTTAAGAGGTGGCAGGAGAGAGGTTTGAAGAGGTGTGATGAGCTGGGGTTTCGAGTTGGAACAGAAAGAAAGAGAAAAGAGAGAAAGAAAGAGAAAGAAAAAAAAAAGAGAAAGAAAAGAGAAAGAAAGAAAGGAAAGCTTTGATTTATTAGCTCCAGAGGGTTCCTAAGAGTTGTTAGAGAAGGTTAGAAGTAATAGGAAGGGAAGAGAATGGCTAAAAATTGAGAGAGAATAAAAACACAATAGAGAGAAAATAGTTTCTAGGTAAAAATAGTTTTGAGGAGGCAACTTTGAGATGTTATATCTTTAAACCTAGCGTGCATGGGGGAAATCCGGCCTTATAGGTCGATAAAGGAGATGTAGAGGAAGAGTTTGGTGGTCGTAGTTTGCCGGAAAGCCACTGGAGGTGGCCGAACGAACTGCTAGAAGTTGAGAAGAAAACCAGGCAAAATCTGGAATTGTGAAAACAGTGTTGAGGAACCAACTTTGAGAGGTTATATCTTAGAACCTAGGGTGCTTGTTGGAATTCCGGCCCGATGGTTTGATAGAAGGGATGTAGAGGAAGAGAACAGTGGTCGTAGTTTGCCTGAAAGTCACCGGAGGTGGACGTACAAACTGCTGGAAGTTGGTTAGGAGTCACAGGAATTAGGGCAAAACAGAAGCAGAAAAGAGGAAGAAGAAGATCAACACGGCAGGAGGGACTGCCGTTTTGATCATTAAACCGCGGCTCTTAAACGACATCAGCCCCCGTGTTTTGATGAAAATTATGTGCCCAGCACCTGTATTTGGTAAAATTTGCATTTTAGCCCCTAAACATTTGTTTACCTATATTTTTTACCTAGAAACTTTTATAAATTATATTTTCGACTCCTCTTACCTAATTTGGGCATCCTGAATCCGTTTTTAGACTCAGAAATTTATTTTGTGATCGTTTTAGCCCCGAAAATTAAAGATTAAATATTTTTTAAAATATTTTTGATTAAGAATTGGATTTAAATTATTATTTGGTTTAATTAATTATTATTTTGGTTTTAATACTTATAATTATTATATGATAAATAGAGTTTGTTAATTATTTTTAATATGTTATTAAATGATTTTAAAGTGGAAATTTTTACGGATTGAGTTAACATTCATAGAAAATAATATGAATTAATTTTAAACTCAATTATTTCAAAGGATTAAATAATTAATCATGCATCATAGCACATATGGATGACTTATTTGATTAATTGGATAACGTTGCTATGTTATGCATTATAGGAGCGTCGAGTTCTCTAGTGGCACGGGGTAAACAACCCGAGGCCCACCCGAGCTCACAACAGTGAGGTAAGTGTTAAAGCCACTTACTTATATGTTTGAAAATGACTTTGTGAATTGGTTAAATATGTTATATTGAACTATTTGGATCGGTACTGAAGTCCAGTCATCTGTGATATATGAAAATGAGTTTATATGATTATATTGAATTGATTGGACCGGTACTGAAGCCCGGTCAATTGGAAATATGTGATATATTAATTGTGATATTTGTGGTTCCTGAGTCGGTATTGAAATCCGACCAATTGAGTTATATGATCCGACATGAGATATATATGTTGTTTAAACCGGTACTAAAGCCCGGTCATGTGATTATATGAAATATGATGATATGAAATGTATATTATATAAATGCATTTCCACAGGACTAAAATATGGTCGTTATGATTATTGTAGCTAGTGTTTGCAAATTTCACAAAAGAAACCTACGGTTTCTATATGGTTTGATGGAAAGGCCTACGGTTCCTATATATTACAGAATGGCCTACGGGTCCTATATGATACAAAATGATCTATGGATATTGTATGTTATAGGTTGATCTTCGGATCCCTATATGATATGAATGACCGAAGGTTTATATTGGTCTTATATGTTTAAAGGTTGATGTGACACCCCCGACCTAAGTCTTATGTTATTTTGACGTCAGTACATGCATTTTGTGCATTTTTGATTAAAATGCATTATAGTTTGATATGATATATGACATGAAAATTAATTTAATGATTTGGATATTTTTTGAATATGATGATATATGATTTGAATGAGAATTTCAAGCTATGCTATGTGACATTCCAACCCTAAACCCTACGTCGTTTTGGCGTCATTTCATGCATTTTGTGCATTTTCATTTAAAATGCATCATGATATGAATTGATAATTAAGTTAAACATGGAATATATGATTTGAATATGATAATATATGATTTGGATAAGAAAAAAAAGTTATGTTTTAGGCTCGTTTGCCGTCGAAAGACACAAACGGAGTTAATTAGGGTTTTTGGACCCGCGCGATCGGAAAATGCCGAAATCGCGTAAAATATGAACCAAATGACTTTGATATTTTGATATATGTTTATTAACATGTTTTAAAGAGTTTTGGAACCCTAAATATGCGACGAAATTGTACGGTTTTTGTTCCGCAAAAATCGTCGAGCTTCGGACTCGGTTTAGGGCACCGAGCGAACCGCGACCCCTTTTCGGATTCCGATTTTTACGAAACTTCAGACACGTGTTCTACATATTATTTTGACACCAAAATGTATTTTATTTGGCTGCTGGAATGAATTTATAGGCTGTTTTTGTAGGGTTGAATGATTGGAAGACAGAAAGAAAGAAAGCTTAAGTATTAAGTAATGTTAAAGGTTTAAATGGATAGTTTTTGGCCAAAATAAAACCAAGCAGCTGCTGGACTTGTTGTGTAAGGTGTGTGCATGTGCTGGGTTAGGGGCTGGACACAGCCTGGTTTGGGTAGAAATCATAAGGGAAAGTAAGGTAGAAGAAGAAAGAGAGAAAAGGAAAGAGAAAGAAAGAAAAAGAAAGAGAAAAGAAAGAAATCCAAGAGGGAATTCAAATCTAATCTTTCCAGAGTGTTTTTAGGTCAGTTATGAAGTGATTGGATGAGTTAAATAGGTTAGGAAGTGGCTGGAAACGAATGGGAGAGTGAAAGAAAAATTCTGGCTAGAAATTCTAAGTATAGAGGCAGTTTTGAGGTTGCTACTTTGGAGGGTTATAACTTCCATTTGGTGAAACCTATGTGAGTTTTGGCTTTATGGGTTTGTAGAGGGTATGTTTGTGTAGAGATCTATCATTTTAGTTTGCTAGAAAACCATCGGAGGTGGCCGGAAAAGTTGTTGGAAGTTGGGTTGAGAGTTAGGCAAATTCTGGGTTCTGGGTAAGCAGTGTTGAGGAGCCAACTTTGAGGGCTTGTATCTTTTGATCTAGAGGGTTTATGGAAATTGTGCTCCAATGGTTAGCTAGAGGGTGTGTAGAGGAAGAGAAAGGTGGTCTTAGTTGGCCGAAAAGCCACCGGAGGAGGACATACGGTCGTCGGGAAGTAGGCTTGAGAGGCTGATTTTCTCGGCAGTAAGGCTGCAGAGGCAGGCGGCTGGGCAGGCCCCAAAACAGCAGCACCTGCGTGCGTTTTGGGTGCCAGGGCGCGCGCGGGCGTGAGGCACGCAGGGGGGGCTGCGGGCTGGCCTAAATGACAAGTCGTTTTGGCAAATTTCACTTTTGGTGCCTGGACTTTGGTAAACCCTATTTTAAACCCCTGAACTTTAAATGTTTTTGCAATTTAGTCCAACAGCATGAATTTTACATTGTTTTCAATTTAGTCCAGCAGAATTAAGTTTTGATTTTTGCAATTTGACCC
>CANUEY010056647.1:0-10870 GCA_948099555.1 Croton setiger | reverse complement strand
ATATATATATATATATATAAATTTGCATATTCACTACAATTTTCCTAACAAAATTAATGTCATTGACAAACAAAAATAATTATACTCACTTTATATTGATTGACACTTGTTTATAATTAATCGATCATAAAAAAATAAAATTTTTTAATGAAAGTTTTTAACAGATAAATTCTAAATAAATCCCATGAATTTATAGCAGAAGTGGTAATATTAATTTTCTGTTAGCTACATAAAAGGATAAGGATTATTGTTGTAAATAGCACAATATAAAATTTAGTTTTAAGTAAACAACAATTTTGACATTTGATTAGTGAAATAGTGCATATGTTTGCCATTTAGTTAAATTTGACACTTAGAAAATATGAAAAAATAAATTTATTTATTTAATAGAAAATACTTAAATATGAAGAAAATAAATTTATTCGTTTAATAGAAAATATGTGTTATTTTACTGGATAGCAAGTATATATGCTATTTTGTTAAATATAACTTCTTTATTTGCTATAATTAAAATCTCCCAATGAATAAACATACAATAATGGCTTGAATTATGAATAATAAGCCTCTGTCACTAACAATATTTATTCTTTGGCCAAATATATGTTTTCACTCTGCACTTTGTAAAGATTTTGGATTTTCACTATATTTTAAATTTTGTGAGTAAACACCATGAATTTTGCCTTTCTAATCTTTCACCCTAATTTTAAATTTTTGTTTAAAATTGAAGAAAGTTTAAAAGAATATGGACCAAATTGCTAAATGATTGAAAAATATAGAAAGTGGATGGATTTATTAAATTAGCCTAGAAAATTTAAGTACTAAGATGTTATTTTGTTCATTTTATTCAAGATGAACTCTAACCCGACTGAATGGACCCGCTTGTCACCGCAGCCACCGCCATCGCCGACCACCCACCTCCACTTCCGGCACGAAAACTAGCAAATGATACACCAAATCAAAGACCTTGTCGCGAGGAGTCCAAATTTGGTTCAGTTTTTTTTTTTTTTTTGGCTATTCTTGGTTTGGCCGGAAAACTTAAAAGAAAATTTGTACTAAACGAATAGAGAAGGATGGCAAAACGAAAGGACAAGATGAGCGTGGTGCATAGGGAGTGGTTTGAGTGAGATGACTAGGTGCTAAGCTGGCTAAGTGGTCTGATCTGGAGGCAAAGAAAGGATTAGAGGAGATTCAGGGTTTTTTTTCATGGAAAAAAAAGAAGGATTGGTTGGGCTCTGCTCTTTCATTTTAGGAGCTCCATTTTTGGTCGAAAATCTTCAAAAACCTTGTTCTTCTTCTTTGGGAATACAAAATATTATTGGAAAAACAGAAACCCTTTTGAAATTTGAGAAGCAATTTGAAATCCAAAGAACGATGAAACTCATTGGTGAAGGAGCTAGACTCTCCGAAGCAAACCCGTTGATTTCAAATTCAGAGAATCGACTCTGAGGGTAAGCACCAGTACTGTTTCTTTAAGTTAGAAATTTTGTAGGGTTTGCTTCTGTTTTCTGCTTGGTTGTGTCCACTGATTTCTTGTTTTTTTATTTTTTTTATCAATAAATCTTGTTTGAGCTTGTGGGACGGAGTGGAGCTCGCGAAATATGGATGGTTTGCTCCTTGTGAACTCCTCCGTTCAAGCCCTGAAATCCTGAAATATTTGGTCTGTTTGGCCGCCTGGTGGGAAATGAAGAACAAATGCAGACGAGAAGAGAAGATTTTTCAAAATTTTCTTTTGAATTTTCCGACCAAACCTAGAATAGCAACCCGTATTTGGACTACTCGCAATGAGATCTTCGATTTGGTGTATCATTTGTTGGTTTTCGTGCTGAAAGTGGAGATGGGTGGTTGAGGGCAGTGACAGCTGCGGCGGTGGCCAGCGGTGGTCCATTTAGTGGAGCTAGGTTCTTCTTGAAGAAGATAAACAAAATATCATCTTAGTACCTTAATTTTGTAGGCTAATTCAATAAATCTACCCACTTTCAATCTTTTTCAATTATTTATCAATTTAGTCATTTTTTTCCAATTTTTAGACAAAAATTTAAAATTAGGGTGAAAGATAAAAAACAACAAGAAATTCATGGTATTTTTAAAACAAAATGAAAATTCAAACTCTTTATAAATTTCATAGTGAAAACATATATTTGGACTTTATTCTTTTAATAAGTTCACTCCTGAAATGACAAAACATGCCAAACAACTAAGAAAGATTCAAATTCCCTTAAATTCTTCAACAAAAGATACTCAAACCAAAAGCATTCATAATGCTGCTATGAAACACACGTGGTAAGGTTTTGTGTTACATACCTTTCAATTGCATTATACTATTTATTTAATGATCTTTTTATGTGTTCCAATTAATATAAATTGGGTGAAAATTAAAAAATAAAAAAAATCTTTTTTTTTTTTATATCGAACCCATTAAACAAGGTCTGATTTTCACACCAAATTATCCAATTATTTTGTGCAGATATTTTCTCTATACACAAATATCGAATTTTTAAGTTTTATTTCAAAAGTAAGAGTAACGAAACAATTCACGCATATACCTTTTATTTATGATAAATTGTTAAACTGAGTGTATTATATATGTAAAATATTTAAGTGAAAAATCTAATACTATGTTTCTTAGATTGCTGACCTCATTGTGTTGCAACTCGTATGGGTATCCTAAGTGGAGGGATACAGTAATGTTAGAAAAGGAAGTGCTTGTTTATTTATGGGTTTATTGTAATTGAAAGACATTAATATGTTTAAGGTTAAGGTTAAGGTTAAGGTGAGGTGAGTGAGCCTTCATTTGTCTTAGGATAAAGGCATTTTCAAGAATTGTTGGAGGAGAAGCATTCCTCAATCAACTTCATTTCTTTCTTCCAAGAAATAGTAATTAATATCCAAAGCATTTGTGAGATGAGAAGAAGAAGAAGAAAAAGACTACAGTCTTCAAAGATAGTGACTCATTCATGTATTGCCCTCTTTTTTAAGACACCTTTCAAAAGCCACCATTTTAGTGCCTTACCACTTTTTATATTGCCTTATGTTTTTACCCTCTGCTTTTTCCTAATAAAACAACATACTTATGTATACATATATACTTTGTTTACCAATTAGGATGTTGTTTATTGGTCAATTCTAGATGTAGAGGTCTCGGATTCAATTTTGGAGTTCTCAGGGAAATATATTTAATTTCTATTTAATTTTAGAGTAAGAACTCATTAAAATGGACCCATTATAAAAATAATGTCAAACAAAAACATTTAATTAATATTGTACTTTTGTTGTACTACTGTTGTACAAGTATAAAAAAATGTTGAACTACTGTTGTATTGTTTTTATACCACTATTGTATGAGTATTATTCAACTACAGTTGTTATACAACAATTATACAAATTTTATACTAAAATTGTATAGAATCCGTTTTTTTTTTCAACAAATGTTCACAAATACTATTAAAATTTAGTGAGTTCATTTTTTTTATTTTTTTCTATTTTGGATCGGTTTTTCAAATTAAAATAAAAAGTATATCTATTTTATATATTCCATTTCAATTTTTGTCAACATAGTGCATAAAGGAAAAATGCCAGTTGCTATTTAAAAGTGATTTTCTAATATCATTATTATTGCTCATATTAAAATAAGACGAGAGAGTTCCTAAAGGTGAAGTCATATGTGATGTCGCTCCTCTGTCCATGTACCAAGTTTCTTTAGGAGGATTAAGAGACATGGTTTGCATTGTAGCATCAATGTCAGTAGGCTCATAGCTAGAAGGAGGCGCTTGAGCAGCATATGCTTGTTATGGACGAGAACCAAGGAGTCCGAACTACCTTGTAAGTGGTCGTGCCCAAGGAATAGTCGGATAGACATGGTGGTACAGGCCAAGCTTGCTAACCCCTAATTGCCAAGGCGGATAAACAAACCACGAATAAAATGGTGGTTGTTGCTGTTGCTACTGCGAAGAACGCTGCTGCCGTCCCGTTTGATTACCTCCTTGCTGCCACTCCTTGACTTTGTTGTTGTTGCCGCCACGACCTCTACTCTATCGCCAATACTCCTGCCACTATTATTATTTCGAGGCTGGCCTCGTTTCTACCCATTATTGTTGCGAGTATTTGGATTATTAGAGCCATAGTTGAGCCACGATTAGAGATAGAATTCTCATCTGAATTACCAATAGTAAGGAAAGCGGTTCCAGCAGTGGTAGAGGCAATAGCCGTTTGCTTTGCTTTGCGGGTTGCTTCAAGAATTAACCTTGAACGTACCTCATGAAACGGAGGCAAGAGATCATGAAAGTAGCAACATCATCGTTATTCTCATTCAATATAACTAATTTTTAAGCTAATCGGCAAGCATCTTAAGCTCTTGACAATAGGCAGAAACGCCATCAAGAAGAACATGAGAGAATTGATTTTCCAAATTTGTAGAGACCACTAAAATTAAGTAAATATTTTAAAGTTTTATTTAAAAATATAGCACATAAATTTTAAAAAATATTTTATAGTATTGACGTTTCTTTACAAATTTTTATTTATTGAAAATTATTTCACAGAAACAGCATCATTTTTTCACCCACTTGATGAATTTTTAACAAAAAATTTAAAATTTACAAAACAATACATATCTCATAAATTTTAAAATCTGAAATACTTAAAATAAGATTAAATTAAGATTTGCCCAAAGGAAATAGTTTTGGAATATTAAAATTATGTAGATCATTATTTGGATAAAAGTAGTATTTGTCTGATTTTTGAAAATTATTATAAATAGTAAAGTTGGAATGTGTTGTTTTGCTAAATCAACCTAAAATTAATGACTAATATTAGAAAATTAGGGTCGATCAAATATGAACTTAAAATGATTAAAAATTCAAACTTCATGAATTTTTATATTCCTAAATTTATATTTATATCTCATTTTCAAAAACAACATTCAAATTTAAATCTCTAACATAATTTTTCATCGATAAATGCCTATCGATAAATGCCTAAGAGTAAATCAAGATGTAACATTATTGATTATCTTACATTTCACAAAAAGCGGCATTTACCAATTTGTACGACTGTAAGGTTGATATCCAATTTTCTAAATAGAATGAGGAATATTATAGAAAAATACTCAACTTTGAGCAAAATCTGAAAAAAATCTGCATTTTAACTTTGTTGTAAAAAGTACCCGAATAGTAAAGTTTGATACTGATAATATCCAAGTTTGTATTAAAGGATATAATTGAAAATCAAATTTTAAAATGGGGACCTTTTTTTGTTGTTTTCAATTTGAGTTAGAGTTAAACCATTGATTCTGGTTCAATCCACCTTAAGAACCAACCCCAAAAAATGAACCCAACCCAACCATCTTCTCCTAACACAATTTTTTTTTTTCAATGAACACCAATTTTCCAGTGAAACAACATTAGGATTTTAATTGCACAAACAAACACCATTAAGATTGAAAATTAAGGTTAAACGAAAACCTAAAGCTAAACACCTCTAGAAGTCTAGAACCATCCACATTCCAATGCTTCATCATTCTTGAGACCGCAAGACCTCCATTCTCCAATAATAATAAAAATCTAGTCCTTAACCTCAAAAGCTGATAAGAAGAAAACTACTGACTTAAGAGCGGCAATGGGATTGGATAGGTTGAAATACAGAAGAGGGGCGGACTCGTGGTAGTAGTGGCGGTGGCGAATCCGATAAATGTCGGCGTTCCTGTGGAAAGAGAGAAAACAAAGCTGAGAGGTTTTCAGACTGGGTGGTTTTAATGTTTTGAATCCGGTTGTGTTCAACCAAAACAAGTGATTTAACTCTAACTTAAAAAAAATTTAAAAAATCTTGCATCTAATTCCATGTTACAATTTTATCTTTTCTCTTTAAACATACTAAATTAAGTTATCCACTGTGATTAATATGAATGACTAATTAGCATCACCGCCACTACCACCAACTGCTGCAAATCTTTTAATTGTCGGTATTTATTTTTTTATTTTCATTTGTCTATGAATACAACCAGAAGTCGCTATAATGCTCTGAATATATGATTATCCATTACCAACCATTTTTCTATTTTCTGCAATTATAAGATTTTGCACCTTCCTCCATATTCCTAAAGTCAAAAGCTTTGACTCTTCTTTTTTTATTTTTTATTTTTATTACACAACACAAGTCAAAATTTCCCACTCCATTATTTTTTGGAAAATTACTATTGCCCTGTATTTTTTCTAATTAACAATTTTCTCCCTATAGTTTTGTAAATGATCTATATTGTCCGTCTATTGTAAAAAAAATTAAATAAATAAATCCTTATTCACATAAAGTTACCTTTGCGTCCTTCAAGTTTTTTTTAGTATTTTCAAAATGGTCCTCATGCCATTAATTTTAATTAAATATTAGATCAAATGACTTTTTTGTTTAATTTTTTAAAATATATATATATATATATATATATATATATATATATATATATATATATATATATATAACATTTTAAAAAAGTGGACTTTGCTTAAGAATTGAACACCCCATTAAACAACCTCGTGATTCTTATAATTTAAATTTCATTTTTGATACTCAATAATATTATATCATCTGATTAAGACATTAAACATATGCCGCCACACTTTTAATTTAGTGGAGTCATATTTCTTCAACAAAACAAAAACATCATTAATTTTTTTTTTTTTTTGGGTGTTATAAAAAACGTGATTACATTGCCGACAAATGGTATGTTAATATAAAAATAAAAATTTGTTTCACGCAAACTTTTAATTTGAAATTCATCGAATTAAGTGGCCTAATAATAAGTATTTATGATAAATTAGGGTTTATAGGAAAAAAAATAATCCTATTGGCATTAAATTATAGGAACTTTCCTTAATTTCCAAATGTTATATACATGTGAAAACGAATTGAAACCTACGATCTTCAAAAAAAGAAAAAAGTGTTACATATAATTGAAGTTTGATATATATATGATTTTAAGTAAAAAAAGATTAATATAAGTAGATATGTGCATGCGTATAGACTTATCTCCACAAACAAAAAGCTTTTGTTTGACATTTTTCGAAGAAAAATAGAAAGAAAAAAGAAAAAGGACCATTGACAAAATTAGTATTAACACAAATCTAATTAATGTCGGCTAACTAACACAAAAATTACACATGTACACCTTATCTAATTAACCACCAAAATAAAATAAAAAGATCACATTATATGTTGAAAAATGAAGACCCATTTAATAATTAACAAAACCCACCATTAGTTAATATATTTAATTAATCATAATTATTAGAAACTGCCAAGTGGGTAATTTTAGTCCAAGTTTGATAATATTAGCTCCTTTTAGTTTTAAATATTTGTGGAAGCAATTGTGGAAAATGTTATTCTAACACTAAGTGTGTGTATATATATATATTTACATAAATATGTACTAATAAAAATAAAAAGGAGAAAATGAAGTATAATGTGAATTAAAGATAAAGATGAGTGGAATTAAACCCCCACATATGAAACCCTAAGAATGGAGTGACCAACCACCAACTTATACCTTTCCTTTTTGTCTTTTTGACCACTCAATATATAATCCATAATAAAGTATTTTCTTTTATTTTTTTTTATGTGGGTTTGTATATATAAGGTGCCTTGAATTTGACCCCAAAATTTGTCTAAATTTTATTTTTATGTCACAAAATAAATAAAGTGGGTTTAAATATTGATGTCCAAGTTCATTTTGACTTACATGGATATACAGGAGTAGCCACTACCCAAAAGGTAAGGCATTACACATGTCTTGCTACATATATTCTTTGAAATTTTTTTGGGGTTTCTATTAATAAATTAATTATTTTTTTAGCACTAAGAGAACTTGGAAGAATTTATTAAATGGATGATCCACACCAAAGGTTTTAGATAACCCTTATTCAATTTGATTCTAAGGAAGTTTCCTTTGCTTGTCATAATTTTCAATGTATAAAGAAAAGCAAAAGTCCCATTTGTAACTAGGATAATCCTTCTCATTTTCAGCCAGTTTTTTTTAAGATAGCTATGCATTAAATAAGCCTATCTAGGCAAGCTGAATTGTTGGAGGACTACTCATAACTCAATTCTATAAAGGTTTAAATGAGTTTAAGGAAATAGACTTAATTTTTATTTTTATTTTAAAATTATTTTTTATTTTTTATTTTAATTTGAAAAATAAATTCATTATAAAAATAATATCAAAAAATTATACTTAGTTAATGTTGTACTATTTTTGTATAAGCATAAAAAAATGTTAAACTGCTATTTTACTATTTTTGTACTACTATTATATGAGTATTGCTTAATTTCAGTTGTTACACAATTATTACACAGATTTTATACCAAAATTATACTAAATCCGTTTTTCTTATTCTTTTTAATAAAACGTCTGAAAATGCTATTAAAATTTAATGAATCTATTTTCCTCTTTTTTTTTGCATTGAATTCATTTTTCAAATTAAAATAAAAATTAAAAATAGATATTTAATATTTTTGGAAAATACCTATTAAGAGAAATTTAATTATCGCTAATAGAATTAATCCCAATCTAGATGGATAATTCTCTTGAGATTTGTGAAGTTGAATTCTAGAGATTTGAATTTCTAAGACTTCAACACAATTAAAAGCTAATTGTTTTTAATATTTATCTAAAAAACTTTAAAAAAATAAAATTAAGACGATTAATCTTATAAGTTTAAGTTATAAATTAGCATAAAAATTATTTCAACAAAAGTTAAAAAAATAGTTTTAACAGTTAAAGTGCGAAAAAAATTACAGTAAAACACAGCATTAACGATGAATAAGATTAAAAGGCTTAGTAGGCATCTATATATATGGTTTAGTAGTCAAAAAAAGTATGGGAAAATGTTAATGGAGTTAGGCTCTCTGCAGTTAGTCAAAATTAGCATATCGTATCATATCATATGATGCTTTTACTCATATAGAAAGTTTCATACTCATACAAGGCTAGCACAAAAAATATATATATAGAACAAGCAATACAATTGCCATTTTATGTAAATAAATTGATTAAGAGAAAGAAATAATAAATAATATTATAATTTGGCAAATAAGCAATGAGTCTATGTTGTAATTAATGGTGGGGAATGTAATTAGTGCTTCATCACACAAACCCATAGCTATTGGCAAAAACTATATGCCACCATAAAGGAATCAAATTTCACTTGGAAGTACATATATACTATTCAATTTTTATTTATTTATTTTTTAATTTCACTCGGTTTCCGGACACTAAATCGTAAGTGTCGACTAATCTAAATTCGTATACTGTAGAGACCCATTAAGAGAGACAACCCTCCCAATCCAATTTTCTACATTCACAGCGTCAAGATTCGAATGTTGAACCTTGTTTAATTGATCTAACGCGGCTAGACCAACTAGTTATTAGTTTATTTATTTTATTTTTTAAAAAAAAAAATTAAAACAACTTTATCCTGAATTATAGGGAATTATTGGACTTCTTTTCAAAATGGGTTATGTCATATCCAATTTTTAAGGGCATATATATATTAGGAATGACATCCATTTAAGTAAACAATCTCTATCATGCTTACATGTATTCTTCTATGCCACTTAAAATATATACATATGATTTGTCATTAATGTTATTGTGTATAATTAAGCTATAAATCTCCTCTTAAAAAAAAACCACTTTTTTTCCTCTAAAAGGAAAATATTATGTGAAATAGCTATTATATAGACACAAATTGAAAGTGCCAAAATTATTGGAGTTATAATATTGAAGTGTCTAAGCCTTAATTTGTACAATTAAAATTAAGTAAAAGGAGTTGAATTTTAAAATTATTTGGGCACTATGAGTATTAGTGTTTAAACTAAACCAATAATTTAAAAAGTTAGTCCTACCCATTTAATTGGTTCAGTTTTTTTTTTTTTTTTTAAACATACATTCTTAATGAGATTATATATAAAGACCAGTTCTCATACTGTTTAAAAAAAATAGAAACGTTTAAAATCGGGTGTAATGACCGATCAAGTACTTATCAAACTTGAATTTTAAAATATTTAGTATCATATTTTTGAAATTTATAAGTAGCTATTTCGATGCCAAAGTGAAATCGAGTTGATTTTGAACAATCCTAATGGTTTACATGAGACTATGAAGATCAATTGTTCATATATCATTCTTAATTTGTAGCTCTCAGAAAAAAAAAATCATTTTTATATTACAAATTAAAACTCGAGTTTTACATCTTAATAGTTTTATAAATATAATTTTTTTATAATAAAAAAATTAAGAGAAAAATGAAATAAGCACTTATATAAAATAAAAAAATTGATGGATTAAAAATTCAGTGAAAAGTTAATATTGTATAAGATGGATTTTTAAAAAATAAATAAAAAGAAGATGTAGTGCAATAAATGGCATAGGAGAAAATAGAGCAATAATGGAGGAAACTTTTGATATATATATTATGGGATCCACTTTGGATTAAAATGCATTATCTCCACTTTGTCTCCCGCTTTGACCTCATTTTTACTTTCCTTGTATTCTTAACTTTCAGCATAACAAAGATCACCTATGTTTAGGTTGTCTTGCACTTCTTTTTTTTGACAATTTTTTTGCCGACAAACCAATCCATGATTGCCATGTGTTAACAATATATATTACTTATTTTGTGCTTGGTTTATTTAAAAACAAAATAAAAATAAATTCCTATACATAATCTTTTAAAATATATCTCAATTAGGGCTGCAAACGAGCCGAGCCGAGCCGAGTATTGTGCTGCTCGAGCTCGGCTCGTTTAAAATTTCACGAGCTCGAGCTCGAGCCGAGCTCGTGTTAAATTCCACGAGCTCGAGCTCGAGCCGAGCTCGTGTTAAATTT
>CANUEY010056563.1:0-43726 GCA_948099555.1 Croton setiger | reverse complement strand
AAATTGTGTTTGTCGCAAACGATTTCTAAATCACCATTAGGAACATCGATAGTAGTTTTTCTAAAAATTCAAAGTCTTAACTTTTAAATGGAGAAAACGGTTTTTGGAGGCCGGTTTCGACCGGGCGTTAGTTGAACTTGAGATTTCGACTAACGTACCCTACCCACTTACCCAAAATCTCGGTTCGGATTTTGTGCCTCATCCAAAATTGTTTTAAAACGGAGTCAATTGAATTTTTGTGATTTTTGTAAAAACCGGTTCCCGATATGGGTGGCGACTCAAAACAAATTTTTTAAGACCGACTAGTTTCGGCAAATATCTAAAAACGGCTTTTGTCGCCTAAACCCATTTTTCGGTTTCCGAAAAACCGAACCTTTTCAAAAGAATCAAACCTTTTTGAAACCCGTTGTTTGAAATGAACATTTTCTTTTGTAAAAAGAAAATCTAAAGAAAACGAACCCGCGCGAATAAAACCCTTTTGTTCAAAAAAGGTGGGATTTTGCAAATCCGTTTGCTGTTCGGCGACGTCGACACCAGCAATAAATCAAATGCAGCTGAAGTCCTTCTCTAACTCTGATTAGGCAACATATTGTGAAACAAAAATGAGCATCACGGGTTTTTGTGTATTTTTTGGAGGTGCATTGACAAAGAAATAATAAACTGTGTCAAGGTCTAGTTCAGAAGCTGAGTACAGGGCTATGGCTACTTTGACTGTGACCTACAATGATTAATATATCTTCTCCAAGACTTGTACAATACCTTATTCTCAGTCTACTATATTGTATTGTGATAATCAATCAGCTCTTTATATCACTCACAATTCGGTCTTTCATGAGTGAACAAAACATAGAAACTGATTGTCACTTTGTTAGAGAAAAATTGTTACAAAGACAAGTAAAGCTTCTGCTAGTTTCTCTATTGTGCAAATATCCCTTAGATTTTGAATCTTTGACAATTTCACTTGAATTGTGATCTACTGATGTTTGTTTATGTGTTATTTCAGCAAGATAAATTGAAGCCAAAAAGAGGCAAGTCCTAAAAGTCAAGTTATAAAAGAAGTAGAGCAATGTAGCGCACACTATCCAACTGTTGCGCACGCTACATATTGTAAAGTCATAAGCAGATGGCGTTAACCAACCTCCTCGTGCGCTATGAAATCTATCTAGCTTGCTACTTAGGCTTTGCTCGCGCTACCCCAAGTGTATCGCACACAAATTGCGCAAGTCTTCAATCTAGAAGGTTTTAGGCATGTATCTCGCGCACTACACCCTGTTTGGCTCGCGACCTTCAAGAATTGAAGACCTTTGAAAATTGGGCATGTTGCGAGCGTTACCTCAACTGTTTCGCACGCAACATTGCTTCAATTGCTCAACGGCTAGTGTATTAAATGATATTGACATCATTCAAAAGTTTGTTGAAGTAGTCGTTGGAAGATTTCAGTGAGAGGTCGCACACGCTACACCTTGGTTTCACACGCGACCCATGGGACAGACTCAAAACTCTATCTTTCAAAGGTCTAACGACTAGAAAGGTTGTTGTGGGTATAAATAACTTTTCCTACAGCCTCTTAATTGTTCTTTTACCAATTTTTCTTATTAGCAATCAATTCATGTTGTGAAGGTTATTGAGTTAGCCTAGAAAAGTCATTAATTATTGTAAATGTTTCAAGAGTTAGCCTTGAAGACTATAAAGTTTAGTGTAAGCTTAGAAAACATCATTGTAATAAAGTGTTTGTTTAGTGGAACCTAATTTTTAAGGGAATTTAAGAAGTTGATGTAGGATTAGTTAATATTTGAACCACTATAAACTTCTTCATATTTTCTTCCTTTCATTACTCAAAATTTTTATACACCAACTAATTCACCCCGCTCTCTTAGTTTCCATTTTGTCAACCATTGGTATTAGAGCTTGAATCTTTCATCAAGGCTTAATTGTGAAGGAAGATCCAAATGGCAATCGTCCAAGATCTCCATCACTAATCCTTAAAGCCATTCTTTGATGGTATTGACTTCTAGTATTGGAAGATAATGATGGAAGCTTACCTAGAGAGCCAAAGAACATGAGAGTATGTAACCGAAGAGCTACAATTCCCTATTGAAAAAGATCAAGATGGAGTTGAAGTTCCAATTCGTAGAAATAATTGTTTGGAAAGATTCAAAAGTGATCTTTTAAGAAGTAATCTTTGCAAGTGTGTCATATTGGAGTTTATCATAATAATTACAAAATAATATATGAACCGTAATTAATCTATATGAAGCTAAAATCAATGGAAGTAAATCATCTTATGCGGCCAAAAATTTTTTTACGCATTCAATATCATTTCACAATATAAGGTTATTGAAATTACTAACAAATTTAAAGAGTAAACTAAGGATAGAGCTTCCATTTTCAATCAAGAAATTAAGAAATTAAACAATTCAAATGCCTTGAAAATAAAACGATGATACACTCCTAAATATGAAACTATTATAATTTATAAATAACATATGTGAAAAAGACAATACAATTAAGAATTGAAATAAAATAAATTTATTGCTAATTTTGATTAAACGAAATACATCAATGAAAAAAAATTATTGCTAATTGTTACTAAGAAAAATGGACTAATAATGTGCTACATCAACCTAATATACTTAGAAATTACTTATGTGGCAATATTTATAAAAATGAGAAAATTTCTTAGTTTTTATTTACTTTATTTTTTATTTTTAAAAAATATTGTTAACTTTCAATGATTAATAATTATATTTTGAAATTATTTTTATTTATTTTTTTAACCATTACATTTAAAATTTCAAAAGTTACATTTAAATATAATGTGGATTTACCAATATATGACACACATTTCAAATCGGTACAATATCAAATACAATTTTTAAAATAGAGAAATAAGTTTTAGAAAAATAACTTAATCTAAATAGTAATTTGCATTTGTTATTGATGCAAAGTTTACATATAAAATATTGTATAAAAATGATAAAAAAAAGACATAATTGTATAAACATACGCAACTTGAAAGAGAATTTGGAATTTTCATTAAATTGGAGACTTTGAATTAACAAATTCATAAAAAGACTTGCGTATAGTTTCACCAATTTGTGATGATGATGGATAAATATTGCACCTCTCTATTAAACAATGCACTTTCATTTATGATTTAGGGGTATTAATTTAAATATTTTATGCATAAACTAAGTATTTCTATTAGGGCAGAGCATTCGGTTAACCAAAATTAAAATCGAAACGAAATTTCGATTTTTGATTAACCGAACTTCATAAAACACTAGCCGAAACTGAAAATATTTCAATTAACCGAAAATCAAAATCGAAATTTTGGCAACCTATCTTTCTCACTTTTTTCTTTTCCATAAGTCACAAAGAAACGTTCAAGTTCAACTTGTTTTTCTACCATGAGTGCAGCCGTCATATAGTTACAAATTACAAAGTCCACAAATTATCAATGTATAAAAAATACAATACAAGTTACAACAACATAAATTGCATAAATAAAAGTCCTGAAATCAGCTTAGTAGCAGCAAAATGAGCATCTTCAACCATCAGAAAAATCATGTCAGCGGCGGTGCGACTGAGAGTGAGAGAGAAGGGAGAAGAGAAGAAATAAGAAGAAGAAGAATGAAGAGAGAAGCAATAAAATGAAGAAGGGGCTAAAAAAAAACCTAATTTATTATGGCCATATAAAACGACGTAATATAATAAGGTATAGTTCGGTTAATCGAAATAATCGAAAACGCTAACTGAAAATTTTGGTTAATGAACCGAAAAATGAAAATAGCCGAACTGAAATTTTTTCGATTTGGTAAAAATTGAATTCTACTTTTCCATAATTTCTACTTTCTCGCTACAAAGAATTTCATTCAATTTGGAATATTTTTTAAATAAATAAAATAGAGATAGTATATTATTTCTTGATAGAATGACCATTAGCTTTTGTCACTAGATCATTTTGAGGAAGAATTAAAAATAATTATTATTAATAAATTGGCTTTTATACTTAAGTAAAGATCAAATGTTTAATACTGGAGTTCAAACATTATATATGGAGAAAATGTCTAGAAGCACTTTACCATTTTTCTTTTGTTGGACTAATAACTCAAGTTTAATAATAATTCCACAATTAAAAATCCAACCCAACCTATTTGATGGATGTTAGGTCAAATAATCAGGAGCTTAACTTAATTAAATACATTAAGTCACACTTTAACTCTTAGTATCACCCTGTTTATAATATTCAATTATTTTATAAAAATAACATGCATAGCCCAAAGAGACACTACATTTATAATGCAAATGATGAACATTCATAATTTAGAACTCACAATAATATCCAAATACAGTTTAATACTATGTTTTTAAAATTATAGCAAAATTAAAGTGTATGAAATCAATTCATAATAGAAAGTCCAACTTTCAATAATGCGGTAACTAAAAGTGATTTCATTTTTTCATTTTCTTTAATAATATTATTAATTACGTGGATCGGATCCTGAGATTGTTTCCGGAAAACTTTTCGATTTTTCAAATAACTCTACTGCCATAATTACATCGGTAATGTTAGGGTTTTTAGGAAATGTAATTAATTTTTATTTTAATTTTAGAGTAATGACTTATTGTTTATTTAATTTGGAAAGTATTACTATTGTATAAGTATAAAAAATGTTAAACTGTTGTTGTACTGTTTTTTTATCACTATTATATGAGTATTGTTTAACTACAGTTGTTATATAATTATTGTACAATTTTTTTATCAAAATTGTAAATAGTCCTTTTTTTTATCGAGAGGTCAAAAATAATATTAAAATTTAATGAGTACGTTTTTTATAATTTTTTTTGCTGTCGTAAATCCGTTTTATAAATTAATATAAAAAATAGTTCCATTTTTATATATTCCACCGTAATCTCATTAGGTACAGAGTGTACAGCAGTATAGACACCTTTCATTACTATATTTTGTTCAATGTTTTTTCTTATTTGTGTTGGTGCACTTTGTAACTAGTATCGCCGCAATGAATAATTAAATATAATTATTAAAAAATATTAAATTAACCGTTCATAACAATTTCTGTTTATATATAATAGAAAGTGAAAATTTTTATAAATTGCAAAACAACTGAATAATATTGTGTATCTATAATAGAAATTATTATTTAAAAAAAATTAATAACAGAAGAAAAAGGAAAAGCAAAGAAATTTGGAAAGCATTTACAAACATTTAAACTAGAAAGACATTAAAATCAATAAATAAAAAGAAGAAACGCATAGATTACATCATATGATTCGTGGTTTGACTCGAACCAAGTTTGAACTATTGAAATGAAAGAATTGGCCAAGTTTGAACCATGTTTCTTGCATTTTCATATGCTGAATTCGTCAGCTACAACCATGATTTCAGTACAAATTGAAACAGGTTCGAGTTCAACCATGTATGTTTCTTTAATGGCTTATCCTAAAGTACATTATAGAACTTCATTCCTTCGATTGGTTCGGGTTCGGTTCATTACTATAAAGAACCTTATAATTAAACTAAAATTAAAAAAAAAAAATATTTAAAGAACTGCGCTTTGCTCCAAACTGGAAAGCGTTCCTGGACTCAAAAGAGGATAAGAGCACCAAATATGAGAAGAAGGAGAAAATAATTCAAACTCAAATGGCCGAGATCCCGTTATAGTATCGGACGAAACCTTCTTAGATGAAACTTTAGAATCTGCAGAAGCAACACCAGAAAATGAAAATTCTCTGCTAAACAATGCAGGTGCAGTTTCTTTTTCAATCTCCAATGGAGGTGGCGCCACGCGTTGTAGCCTATGCGAAGAAGGCTGATCGGCATCAGGTTCAGGAGCTCCGGTAAGCTTCTGCACAAGATCTCTAAAGTTGATAGGGTCAACTTTGTAAATTCTTGGTGGAGTTGGTGGCAATGGAGCTATGGGTTTCTTCAATGGCTTCATTTGAGGTTTATTACGTATCGAACGAAGCGATGAATGGAAGGATTGTGGTGCTTTAGAAGAGGAAGAAGAAGAAGAAGAGTTGGAAGAAAACAGTTCCATAGGTGTTTGATAAAATTATGTTGTTTTAAATATGGTATATAATAAGAAAAGAAACTCAACTTTATGTATATATATAGACAAAAAATTAATTATAAGATAATTAGTAAATAATTGAAATATGTACATAAAGACAATAAGAAGGCAACGACCCAACAATAAAGTTGTTGTTAGACAGAAATACAAATTCAATATTTTGTTATTATAATGTATGTTTGCTTTCAGCCGACGGGCGAGAGATGTGAGAGTTTATATTTTATTATTATACTTATATTTACACATACAATATTAATTATTGGTCAGTGATAAATATTTGACCATTTAATTTTTATTGATTTTAAAATGTAATTTGTAGGATATGTTTATTTTGTAAGTTATGAATTTGCAGAAATGATAATGTTGTTGATGGAGTAATGAAGTGTAATCAGCCAGCCATGGAAGAACAGACTTGGCGAGGCGCCAACTGAAAAAGTGGACCAGCCGCCTCTTATTTTGGACTCTTGTGGCTAATAATTTAATTTTTAAATTTGTGATCCAATAAACACTTCACTATGACCCCACGTATAATTGTTCTTTTGAATTTTTGACCAAAACTCAAACTCTATAATAATTATGTCAAAAATTGTTTATGATATATGAGTCTCATAATAGTTTATTACACCATGATTGAGCTTAAATTATTGAGTTTACTATATACTACTATCTTAAAATGAATCAATAATTTTAATTACCTACACTAGGACTGTTCAAACACAGGTGAACCCGTTCAACTCAAAATAACGGTTTGTTTAATTAAATAAAAATATTGGTTTGTTTTTCTAAAATCGATTTTGTCAAGCCATATAAAAAAAGCAATACGTGGAGTTGAACATATAACACGTTAGTCGTAAAGTTTTTTATTTCGAACCAAACACATTTTCTAGCCGTTTTCTAAACTGAACATGTTCATATTTCTAGTCAGATTTTAATTCTTAAGTATTTTTTTCAATATCATTCTGTAAAGAGTACACCGATAAAAGGTAAGTATTAAGATTAGGTTTCTCAATTTTCCATTTCTAATGGTATATATTGACAATATTTATTTCAATTTTAGCAATTTCGGTAGTAATTTCATTGATTCTAATATGAATTCCAAAATGTACATTTTATGTGTTTGATAAATGCCTATGGGCATATGAAAGATGGGTTCTTGCTTGTATTTATTTCCCATTACGTGTATCTTGTCTATATTTGGAATGAAGATTAAATTATTTTTTCTCGGTTGATTAAATTATTTATCTGCCAATTTATTACTACCTTTATAGACAACAAAGTACAATAAAGAGATGTTGCTATGTGCTTTGCAATTGCATTATATATGACATTGGCATTTTAATATTTCTTATCATATAAACATCATTTTAATTAAAAATTTCTTATATGTTAAAAAATTAAAAATTATGAATAATTATAAGAGATTATGTTAAAATATATGAATAAATTAAGTTTTTATAACTTATTTACAGTCGGTTTTCGTAAACGATATTACGTTTAGAGTTTTATTCGTCACGACGATAAAACGTCAGTAGCGCGAATAATTTAAAAGAAATTTTTATGAAATTAATTGAATTGGAAAATAAATGTAATAAAATAATATTATTGTTTTGGAAACTGTATTTTTATGACGACGTCATGAATTTTGGTTCCGCCGGCATTGCCGAGGTAAAGGAGTTGGTACCGGCGCCGATTGGGCCGTAAATATTTTCGGACCTGATTATGTTAATAATAATGTAAATGATAATAATGGAAATAAATATGAATAAAAAGGGAGAAAACAAATATATGGATATATAGCTGTAATTGATCATAGAAAGAGTAAGTGAATATATATATATATGTGTGTGTGTGTGTGTTAATAAGAAATAGAAAGAAGGGATATATAAATGAGAGTTTAACACAGAAACACAAGGGAAGGGTTGGAGAAACAGAAAATAAAAGGGATAAGAAGAGAGAAAGTAAGCATGTGGTGTAAAGTGGATAGAAAGAAAGAAACAAAATTTTTGTTTAGCATAGGAACGTGGTACTGTTTTTAGAAGGAATTGGGGTAGAAGACAAAAGAGAAAAGAGGGAAACAAGCTAAGAACAGAAGAGGGAAAATGAAAACCAGAAAGAGATAAAAAAACAGGGCAGAAGGAGAGAAAAGGAAAGAAAGAAAAGAAAAGAAAAGAAAAGAAAAGAAAAGAGAAATGAAGAAAGAAAGGATTGGTTCCAAGGCTTTCCTACTATCCAAGGAAGAGTAGGAATGGATTAGAAGAGAAAGATCGGTAGAAGAGGGATTGGAAATATAGAAACTCAGAAAGGAACAAAAAACAGAGTAAGAGAGAAACAGAATGAAAAAGAAAGAAAAAAAAAAGGTGAGCCGTCGTGCATGGTGGTTCCCCGACTGCCAGAAAGGGTAGAGCTAAGGTCTGGGTAATTGTCGGAGGTGATAGGTGGCCATAAATGAGGGAGAAACCACAGGAAATCGTAGAGGTTTCTAGCTGGAACATAAGCCAGTGCAGGCACGGGCAGGCGCAGGTTGGAGGTAGAAGATGGATCAAAACAACAGTCTCTGGTTGGAGGTAGAAGATGGATCAAAACAGCAGCCTCTGCTGCGTTTTGATAAAAATTTTCCACTGGGTTCCTGAACTTGGTAAAACTACATTTTGGCCCCTAAATTTTATAATTTTATGCAATTTAGTTATTCCAACAAACTTTTAATTATTTTCAATTTAGTCCTGCCAGATTTAATTTTTGACAGACTTCATTTTGGTCTTTGAAGTTCTGGCGCGTTTTCCATTAAACCCTTTAAAACTTTAATTATTTTCAATTGGGTCCTTCCGCCCAAATTGATTCCAGAAAATTATAATTTGGCCCCTGTAGTTGCTGCCGGACTTCAATTAAGTACCTGAAAACTTTAAAACTTATTCAATTGAATCATTTTTGGTTTAAATTGAATTTATTCTTATAAATTGGATTAATTGGTAAATAAATTGAGTTAAATTGTTATGGTTATTGTTAAATATAATTGATAAATGATAAATTGAGTTTGAAATTAGAGATAAATGGCATTGTTAAGTGTTTTTAATATAGAAAACATATGTTATAAGTTAAAATTCAAATGAAATAGAAATGGTTTATAAAAGAGAATCACTGTTTAATGATGCGTCATATCGTATGTGAATTATTTGTAAAGAAAATTAAATATTTGTTACATTAAATTATATAGGAGCATCGAGTATAGAAGGGGAACGGAGTAAACAACTCGAGGCCCGACCTTGTTTGCAGTCATGAGGTAAGTGTAAACTTACTTACTTTTATTGTTTTGAAATGATTTGTTTATGAAGTGACAGTTCATATATGAATTTAAATTGTTTGGACCGGTACTGAAGCCGATCAACTAACTTATTTGATATTGAATATATTTGATATTTTAATTACTTGGATCGGTACTGATATCAACTGGATTATTTGCTTTGATTATAAGATGTTTATCTGTTTGGACTGGTACTGAAGCCCGGTCATTTGAAATTGTTGCTAATTGATTATATGTAATTAAATGGGTTGAGTCGGTACTGAAATCTGACCAATTGACTTATTGAGAATTGTTATACGATGTTTGTTGACGCTTAATTTTTGCCCCAAAAAGTACCAATGATGCCAAACATGCTAAGATTGAAGAGATCTCCAGAAGTTCCAAAAACAGCTCAAATTCTGTCAGCTCTCAGAATATTTTAAATTTTTCCCCCTCCCAAAATGTTTTAATGATTTCAATTCAATTTCAAAAATTCCATTTTCTTCAAAAAATATATATTTGAGTCTTTTTTATTTTTAATTTTTGATTTTAAAGAAAAAGAAAAAGAAAGAAAAGAAATTTCAATTTTAATTTAATTTCCCTTTTTGTTGAATTTTTAATTTTAGTTTTAAGTTTGCTTTGTTTTAATTTCAATTTAAAATTATTTAAGGAGAGTTTTTGTTTTTGTTTTTAAAGAAAAATAAATAAATTTAATAAAGAAAATGGAGAAATTTGAAGAAAATTGGAGAAAATGATGAAATTGAAGAAGAATAAAAGAATTTAGGTGAGTTAGAAAGGAGAAAAAGGGAAGGAAGGACTTGATTGAACACAGGAATGAAGTTCTGGGGGTAAAAATAGAATTCTAGAGATAGTAGGGGTGGAAAGCAGGAAGGGGAAATTAAGTTGAATCGAACCGGAATGGGTTTGATTCAAGATCAAGTTTGGGCGGAGATTGAAGAGTCAAAACGGCCGTGTTTTGATATGCAACGGTGTCGTTTTGGTGTGGGCAGAAACAAAAAAAAAACAAAACAGAAACGAAGGCGAAGGAGAAAAGGGGAATTGGAGTATAACAGAAGAGAGAGAGAGGGAAAGAGACAGCCTGTGTTGTCGTCTTGCAAAACAGAAAGCAGTACAAAGTCGAAGGACGCGCTGAAGGAGGCGCGAACAAAGTGGCACAGACGTAAGGAGGTGACGGACGAGGCAGAAGGATGGGATGTCTGGAGGGTATAAAAGCAGAGGCACGCGGTAGAGAAAAGGGAGGAGGCATTCTGGAGGGGGTTAGATTGAGAGCATTCTGGAGAGATAGGTTTCTGTTTTCCTTTGAAAATTATTTTTCATTCTGTAATCACAGCTTCGACTTTTAATTCAAAATTAATTTGAAACTAAGAATCGAAGAGTTTTTGTTTTCTTTAAATTTTTTCTGAGACTGAAACTTGAAGCTGTAAGGGAATTGGAAATTCGTCTGTAGCAATTTTGGCAGTAATCTGAGGTACATTCAATTTAACTTTTTCTGTTTAATTTCAATTTTTCTATTGAATATGACTGGAGTAGTTTGGGAACCAGATTAGCTTGTTTGTGTTTATAGCTTCTCTTCATCTGTTTAGGATTGTATATATATTTTCAAATCGTTTATTCTGATTTCCTTAGAAACTTCGTATGCTGGATGGTGTCTGAATGTCTGTGGATTTGATATTATTTGATAGGATTCTGGAAAATTTTAATGTATTTAAAGATCATATTATTTCTGTTTAGATTGAGCTGTTGGGATTTCCTGAAATCCATTTGAATGCTGGATTTCTTCATATGTTGTTTTAGCTTTATATATCCTGACCTTGGAATCTGAAATATTGATTGTTGAGTGAAGTGGGATGATGATTGAATGATTGATGTCTTCTGTGAATGGGTAACTTGGTCTAATCTAATGGGTGCTTAAGAAAAAGTATGCTTGTTAGGTTTTCTTTTTGTTATCATTTTGGATTTCTGCTTGATTATAATGGAAATTGCATATGTTCCTGAAGTTAGATCAGATTCCCATTTTTCCTTCTTTCTGTTGGTTCATCTTATTCTGGACAGCCTTGATTGTTTGATTAAAGCATGGCACAATATTTAGTTTGCAATGTTAATTGCCTTGCTTGAATTAATATTTAACTTCATAGGTTTATTTATTGGTGAAATTTGAGCTTAATTTCCTTAGAATGTTTATGATTGTATTGATAAGTCAATGAACCTAGAGTCTGAGTATGATTCCAAATTGGTTTTGGTATGCTGTTAGACAAGCTGTAAGCTGTGATTTCTAAATGAGTTTATTTCTGGTTCCTCTCTTTAGAATGTAATTGTAGGTTCAGTATATTAATGTAGTTGGTTGAAATAGCCTTGAAATTTCTATTCTGCTGCCTTCATCTTCTGTGGTGATTGTGTTCTGTTGCTTGTTGGAAGTATTCTCCTATTGCTTTAAACAGATGTCCAGAATCTTGAATTACTTCAGTGGTATTCACTGCCTAAGCAATGTCCTTGTTATTTGTTTTCCTTCCAATAGAAACCAACCATGTTATGAAAGAATCACATGCTCCTTTGCTGATGTTTATTACATATAACTTTCAGGTCAGAGTATGTTTTCATACCATGTGTTTGCTCTTGCTGTGTTTATAAGTCCAGAGTTCAGTTTATTGTTTGATGAGTTACAATTCAGAAACTGATTGTTTGATGAATTCCTAACTTACTGAGTGAATATGGTGTGTAAATAGCATGCCTTTGGTTTCAGATGTGTTGTTAATATGAAATTACTGATTGTTGGTTGGTACATGCATGATTGATCTACAAATTGTTTGATGTTAACTTAAATTAACCCTAATATGCTTAAGTTATAGTTTGTATGATTGATCCAGAAGGTAGTCATAGTAATCCTGAAATGATGGTTCTGTTTGCTGTTACTATTAAATTCCATGTTGTGTTCTTATGCAAATCATTTTTTTGTCATCTTGATTAGTCTATCATGTTAATATTTGCAGTTGTCTCTGATAAACTATTATTGGTTCAAAATAGTTGTTTCTGCTTTGTTTGCCAAACATCCATAGGCAATCTGCAATAACATTGTTAGTTACATAAGTTTGTTTGAAGGTTTTAGTGCAAATGAATGTATTCATGAAAGATCCTTGTTAACTAAGGTTGATTTTGGTTATGATGGTTTTGTTATCTTTAATATTGCTTGCATAGTGAGAAATTTGCATGAGAAATGACAGAAACAGAATAAAGAAGTGATATGGGGCTGTTTTGAAAGTCATTATATATGAGGGGAAAAATCGTAATTCTTTCAAAGTTTGAGTATTAAGCTGAAATTTTCCATGGTTGCTACTGTTTTGTTGGAATCGATTGAGTTATGCAATGTTTAGCTTATTTGGCATGTTTTAGGATGATTGGATAGTTTTTCTTGATTTGGAGAATTTCTGTAATTTTACAAAATTTGGGGGGCTTAATCGTAACTTTGTTTTTATTTACCTTTTGAATGTTGATAAGCATGATTGAATGGTTAATTGTTTGATTTGGCTTGATTTATGGTTTGAATTAATGCTTTTTATATTTTTGGACTAAATTGAAATTTTTATTTTCGGAGGACCTTTTTGCAATCTTTCATTTAATGCTTTATTTTTGTAATTTTTGGGTTTTGGGTTTAATTTGGGTTAATTAAGAGCAGATTGTAATTAATAGGAAATGGTTTGTAATTAGTTGTTTAGGTTTTTAATTTCCGCAATTTACTTTCTGCAACTTTACCGCTTTCTTATTTGTGTTTGCGCGAACATTATTATTCACCGCTTTAGGAACATCGTTTAGTGTTTTCGAAAATTAATTGACTTGACTTAAATTGGAAAACGATTTCGGTTTGAGAGGCCGGTTTTATACCGGGCATTAGTCGTAATGTAATTTCGGCTAACGTACCCAACTCTCTTACCCGGAATCTGGTTTTGACCAATGCCTTATCCTAATAAAAAACGAAGTCAACTTTTTATAATTAATTTGGTTTTTTCAAAAACCGGTATCCCGACGGGTGGCGACTTTAAAAAAAAATTTTAAGACCGACCAGTTCGACAAACCATCCAAAAAATTGCTTTATCACTTTGTTTTTTCAAAATCAAATTTTAAAGTTTTCGGTTTTTCTTTAAAATCGGAAAAGTCGTCATCGGGTCGAACCGTCATCAATGTTTATCTGTTTGGACCGATACTGAAGCTCGGTCATTGGATTATATTGAATATTGTGATAAATGTATACATGTCATACAAGTGCATTCATACAGGACTTAATAAAGTCAGTTGTGACCATCTTGACTAGTATTTGCAAAATTCAGAGGTGAGATCCACGGATCATTATATGATTTTACAAATGGAACCTTCGAGTCAACATCTGAATGATAAATGGACCTTCGGGTCACACAGAATTTTGTTATTGGACAACCATATGCATATGTTATATGAAATTTCTGAGGCAGTACCTGGCTAGATGGATTACAACGTAATTAAATGGAATCATATGACATTTGCATTTACATATTGCTATGTTGTAATTGTAATTATTGGAATTATGTGTTTTTATTGTTTATATCTGTTACAGCTCACAAAGTAAATGAAATCATATGATATAAGCACATGCTCTTGGATAAGTTTGGTTATTGTTATAAAATTTAAATTCATTGTTGTTTTTTTTATGTATCTAGTTTATACTTGTTGAATATGTAACTCATCAAGATTGCAATTTTATGATTTCAGGTTTTTGATTGGCAACTGACGGCCACCTTCTTTCTAGATGGGTCGGTCAGCTGAAACTTTAAGCCTCTCTCTATCATTCTATATTACGTATAGAGTTTTAATATTTAGGTCCACATTGACTATTATGTAAATTTATAATATTGTAGTAGTTGTTGTTTACATATAGATGCATGTGTTGTAAACTATAAATGAGACATGTAATATTTGGTCTAAAGGTTATAGTGATTAGTATAAGGCATGTCATATGTATGATAAAAAAATGGCTTGTTTAAATGATGCATATAGATTGATGGTTGTTACAAAAAGTTCTTACAAAATTAGCCAATCTAAATCTTATGTCTATTTAAATGTTAATGACTAATTCATTAATGATCCATTTGGAAAGAATTTTGATGCAAAATGTTATCAAAGTTCACTTTTTGTAATTTATTTTGCTCATAAATAAAGCAAAATTTTATGTGAAATACAAATGAAATTTGTAATGATCTATTTATTTTGTAGTCATTAAGATGGAGGACACCGTGTCATCAAACCAATTTGATTTTACTTCAATCAAGTTGGTAATCAGTCGTCTACTTTGGGACGTCAAAGAAATCTCAATGCAAAAAAAAAAAAAAGTAGTGTTAAGCGAGTTTCTAAAAAACATCTAAGATATGTGATTATTTTAGTATTCATACACAGTATTATGAGGCCAGAGCTTCATGTAATTATTGCGGTAAAGATTATGTTTGTAGTTCTAAAAATAATGGGACAAATAACATATGGGTTTATTTAACTCATCAATATTTTGAATTCCTTATGGAGTTGCTAAAATGTTTGAAGAATGTGTAATTGGTAGTTCTAAACCTTTTAATCTTGAAAAGTCTATGAAGAAATTTGCAAAATTGATAAATATTGATGAAATTCCCTTTAGCATTATGGAACGAGAGGGATTTATAGATTTAATTCTTAGTTTAGAGCCTAGACTTGTAATGCCCTCTCGAGTTACTATTGCAAGGGCTTGCATGAAACTCTACTTAGAAGAAAAACAAAATTTGAAGCATGCCTTAAAATTTCAACATGTATGTCTCACAACTGATACATAGACCTCAATTTAAAATCTAAATTACATATCTTACAGCTCATTGCAAAAAAAGATTCTTAATTTTTATTTAGTTCCTAATTATAAAGGGTTGACAATTGGTAAAAGTATTGAGTCATGCTTGTTTGATTGGGGAATTGACTTTATTTTTAGTCTCACAGTAGATAATGCAAGTTCCAATGATAGTGCAATTAAATATTTAAAGAATGAAACTACAAATTGGAATGAGAATATTTTAGAGCATGAATATATGTATGTTAGATGTTGTGCACACATTATGAACTTGATAGTGAAAGACGATTTGAATGATTCAGTTGTTAGAATTAACAATGCATTTAGATATGTTAGATATTCTTTGCTAGGCTATTGACTTTTAAGAAGTGCATTGAAAAAGAAAAGATAGATAATAAAAATCTATTATGTTTGGATGTTGAAACTGGATGGAATGCAACATACAAAATGTTAGAGGCTATTTTCAACAATTAGTCGGATGATCCTTCTTATCTTGCACACTTTGATAAGAATGAAGAGGGGGAAAGTGGTGATGAGAGTAGTAAAGGAAAAGGGAAAGGGAACAAGATTATTATTCCTTCTAAAGGTAATGATTAGAAGAATGCAACATGTTTTATTAAGTTTTTGAAATTTTTCTACAATTTGAATTTAAAATTTTCAAGATCCTTATTTGTTACATCAAATATATTTTTTCATGAGATGATGACACTTCATACTATGCTATTTAAAATTTCCAGGATCCTAATTTTTACGTCAAATATATTTTTTCATGAGATGATGACACTTCATACTATGCTAAATTTGTTAAGTTTGAATGAGGATGTGAGGTTGAGTAATATGGCAAAAGTATGAGTTAAAATTTAACAAATATTGAGACAACATTAATAATACGAATTTTTTTATTATATGTTGCCATTGTCTTGGATCCTCATTACAATATGAAAAATGTTAAATTTTGTCTTGAAAGGAATTATGAAAAGGAAAAGGCTAGAAGAATGATAGAAAGGGTGGAGTCAACTTTGACTCAATTGTATAACCACTGTTACAAGTGTAATATAAATTCTAGTGTTAAACGATGTGGCCTAAATGAGAGTTCTAAAGTTATGAATGTTGATGAATATGAAAATGGTTTGAAAATTTGATGAGTCAATTTGAGAGGCACATGTAAGAAGAAGAAAACATAGAAAAAAATTCAAAGTTGATGAAATATTTTTCTAAAAGTTTCATAACAATGGTTACACATTTTGATATTTTGGATTGGTGGAAAAATAATTCTTCCAGGTATCTAATTTTTTCAAAAGTAGCTAGACATGTTTTAGCTATTCCAATTTCTACAGTAGCTTCAGAGTCAACTTTCAGTATGGGCGGTCAAACACTTGATCTATTTAGAAGCTCACTATCTCCTTTGCTGATAGAAGCTCTAGTATGCTTTCAAAGCTAGTTACGCTCTACTCCAAATTTATAGATATTAGACAAGCAATGGAAGGAAATGAGAAATTTAAGTAAATTGAGACAGATAATTTGTAACGTTCATCCCTTGTCCACTAGATTTTTCGAAAATCAAGTTGTAATGATACAACTGGTTGAACCCTATGACTTGTCATGCTAAAATCACCCTGTACACTGGATAAAATACTATGTGCTCAGAATTAATTAATTACATCACCAATAAATTTTAATTACATCATATGTTCTAGATATACAACTATTATGGATCTAACTGTATGCCCTGTACACTGCCATGTTTATGAAAAAGATACAGAATAATCTAGCTACCCTGTAGACTTCTTATTCTGATGATGAACTATAAAAGCCATGGAGATGACTCTTCAAGATCCCAAACCTATACTATACCTGCGAGTTACACACTCGCTGAGCAAATTATGCCTAGTGGATACTTTAACTTTAACAGGAAGTAAAAGAAAGAATAGCACACATTCATGCATCATGATCACCTATATGATCTTACCTATTGCCCTTCATCTTTTATGAATTTATGCAGCAATATAAATAAATATACATATCAAATACAAATACATAACAATTTCATTAATTAATCAGCTCCGCAAGATTATAGTGAAACCTAAATGAAAAGATAATTGTATGACTGTACGCCGAGTTACTAAGTCCCAAATATATCATTTCCAATCTCACGGTCGAAGCTGAAATATTAAATTGTATAGGGTACAGATTTGTTGGTTTATATGTTACAACATATCCTTATCTATGTGATTTCTACCTAACCTTGTTGGAACATATTATATCTTTATTAACATCAAAATCATCACATCAATAATTCAATCATTCATCAAATTCAATACATTATATTGTATAATGCAATATATATATCAACTTACTGATTGACTGGTCTGATCATCTGTTTATACTGAATTTTGTATAAATCTTTATGTTAACATGCATTTTTATCATCATATATGCTTTAATAACTAATTGCAGATATAAAATCATCATTCATATTCTGCCTTGAAGGTAGCGTGCGCTACCATATGTGTAACGTACACTACCTATGCCCAAAACATTCTGGATTGAAGGTAGCAATGGTAATCTATAATGTAGAGTGCTCTATGACAGAACATAATAGGGGATAGCGTGCAAAACCTGCTGTTTCCAGATGCTCTGTTTTTCATGCTCACCTGTTTCACCAAGATTCTCAATTATAATCATTCATATACCTATTTCTATCATTCATCTAAACCTATACAACTTAAAATACATCATTTCAATTCATAAATATGTCAAATACATTAGTTCAATCCACACACATATTTTAAATTCAATTTAACATACTATATTAAAGTTAAAGTATCAAACCTCTAATCCAACCTTTAAAGCTCCAATTTTAGCTCTCTATCTCTTTCCCTTTTAAGCTGACTTCTCTTACAGAAATATAAGCCCTAAATACTTCCTTTCTTAAACTGAAATGGATGAAAAATTTAAAAAGAAACTTAGGTTATGATAGATGCATGCTTGTAAATGAATGGTTGTTGATGAGTTAGAAAGTTAAGTGAAAGAAAATGGAAGGAATGTGATGAAAAAAGTGTGCAGTAGGAGATGAAGAAGAAGAAAAGAAATGGTGAATGAAAGAAATGAAGAACAATTGGGAAGCCTTCTGTTCTTATCAAATTTCTATTTGAAAATTACCATTTAAATGCCTGATTTTTTATTTGTAACATACTTGATGCTTCAATTTTATTATTCATTTCAATTAGGTCCTATTTATTAATTGATTTATTAAAACCATTTATTCCTTACTTATGACTTAAATAATTCAAATCGACTTTAGTTTGACCTAACTCAATTCAGTGTTCTAAATGCAATAAGTCGATTATCAAGATGTCACATAATTATCTGTTAAATTTTTGTTGTATGTGAAAATATGCTTATATGATATTTATAATTGATGTTGTTTTATATTTCAGAATTTGCAGGAGTAGGATCACCTATAATTGTTCAATCAACTTCATTGACAAATGAAAATTAGGAAGTTCTTGTATATTTTTTTATTGTTTGAAATTCAAACTATATAGCTTAATGAGTATTTTTTGTTACTTGTTTTTTCAGGTTGGATACTTATTTAATGCATCAACGAACACTCTTCTTAGTATATTTCATTGCAATTTAGGAAATGTGTTGTCGAGTATAAATATTATTTATAAGAAATTTTAAAAATATAAGAGTATTATTTATGAGAAATTTCACTGCTACTATATTTTATTTTATTTTTTCATTGATAGGAATATTATGAAATATCTATTTTGATTATTGTAATTTTATACATTTTGGTATTATATTTTGCATTCATTATTGATTTATTGAGTGTTATTATTGGTAAAAAGAATAATTGGCATATATTTAAAGGGGCTTTCAAATGATTTTTTTTTTAAAAAAAGAAAATTTATTTACAAACTTGCTATTTTTCATCTAGTCTAGTTAAAAAAGAAATTTTTTTTCCATTCGTGTCAAAGTTAAGCAATGGACAAAATGATATTTTCTTTTATTTTTTATTTTTAGCTTATTTTATTGTCAGTTTTAGGTCACAAATTAAATGTAATAGATCTTAATTTAGAAAATTTAATTTAAAAATTGCTAGTTTCTTAATTGAAAAAGCTATATATATTCATTGATTTGAGTTTCAAATTTTGTTATAATCAAAATAGACAATTAATCACTCATTAGGTTTAGATTAAGCATACAATAATAAGTTTGCAAGAAATATTTGTTTTAAAGCAGTTGGCTGATATACCTATAAGGTTAAGTTTGAAAGGTTTAAATAAAATGTAAAGTGAGGCTCAATCACTGTCTAGGTTTTGTTTTTGTTGAGTGCAATACATTGAACCTTTACCTTTGATTGTCAATTCTACTTCCACTAACTTCTCTCCTACCCTTATTGGTAGAGATGATGTAATTAGCCATTTTCATGGTCAAGGCTCCCAAAAAGACTTCACTAGATTCTCATCATATAATCAAGTTTCTCTCTATTTTTTTAACTATAACTTGAATATAAGAAACTATACTTATAGATAGTATATAGTTTTCTTTCTTTCTTTAGTGTTTGAGGAGAAAATATTTTATGCAAGTACTTTAATACAAGCATGATTAGGCTTAATTCGTTGGATTAGTAATATCTCTTATGTATCTAGACATAAGTTTGGAACACTATGCATAATTAAGCACAAACAATATTTGGTTTATTTGACAAAGAACTCATCCTCTAATTTTCTGTAATCATGCATACATATAAGATAATTAATATTTGTTGAATAAGGACAAGATCTCCCTCTCCTTTTATTTCCCAAAGACAATATGCAATCGGTCTAACCAAAATTAAGGTTAAAGGATAAAGAGGGAACTAAGCCTAGTTATAGAAAATCTTATGGACCATCTCATTACAAATCCTAATGGAATCAGACTTATACTTTTAGCGTCTAATCTTACTAATTAGAGGTGTAAAAACTCATTGCACATAAACTAGGATTAAGTTATATTGTTAAATTATATTTATCCAATATGTTTTCATAATCCATATTAAATTTTTACACTGTAAGCTTGCTATTTATTTGTGTTTAGTAAACCAAATTTGGACACTATGAACTTTGTGTGTTGTCATTCCGGTTTTCGGATTTGGGATTTTTACCAAAAATCAGTGACAAAATATTTTTAGTTTTGTGTGTTGCCGAAACTAGTTGGTCTTAAAAACATTTTAAAGAGTCGGCACCCGATTTCGGGAAAACCAAATTTTAATTTTCAAAAATGACTCCATCTTTATTTTAAAGGCATTGGTCAATTTTACAGAGATTCGGGGTAAGGGGGTTGGATACGACACCGTCGCCCGGTAAAAACCGGCCTCTGGTTTGTTTTTCTTTCCAAAATTTAAGTTTTAAATAAAAATGTCGCTGCTGTGATTAAACTAACGATGTTCCTAAATGGTGATTATCGGTCATTTGCAAAAATAATTACAGACACTTAAAGCAATTAAAGTACGAGAAATTAAATCAAACATACCTAAAAAACTAATTATTCTTTCTCCGATTCGGAGAAAATAATTACAAAACCGAACCTATAAATTTACAATCTACCATTTAAAATCTCAAATTAAACCCAATTAACCCAAATTAAACAAATCAAAGCAATTACTGGAAAATTACAAATTGGTCCTCAAAATTTTAAAAATTACAAATAAGTCCTTAATTTAAGAATTTAACAATGCAAGCCCTAATTCATGCCAAACAATCAATTAAACATGCAAATTCAACATTTAGAAATAACTTATGCAAATTACATTTTGGTCCCTATATTTCTCAAAAATTACCAATCTGTCCCTATGTCTCATTTAATTCCAAATTGTTTCATTTTTTGTCATGTTATGAGAATTAACACTAGAAAGATGATAATCCAACAAACAATCCATAATTTAAGAAAAATTACAAAACAATCTTTAAAAAGAGTCAAATTGCAAAGTTAAGTTATATATTTTCATTCTTAATCAACTTCCTGCTATTTAGAATTTTAAACCAAATCAATATTAAAGAGCAAGTTAATACCAGATTGTGTTGTATTTGAAACCTAGACAAAAGTGATTCCATGAAAACACAAATCACAAGGAATGACAACATGACATGAATTGGAGCATTGGAATTGGTTTCTCGTTTCAGCAAGAGGAAACCAGAAACAGACATGCTTAATCAAATCACAGGGGCAGACCTTCAACATTTCCTCACTGAACATGGCCTGACAACTAGCCAAACATGAAAGCTAAGCATGAAATTCACAGTTGAAATGCAAGCGGATTTAAACCCTCCAAATAGAACTATTATTGCTAAACAGCTAGAATCTGGCAGCAATCAAATGGTTAAAGAAATATCACCATGGACAGATCCCATAAACATACCTAACCAACATTACAAAGCTAAACACAGAATTAGATTATAACAGACTACCCCCCCTCCCCCCCCCCCCCTAACACTAACCATTCATGCATAGCAGAAGCAACCTATTTTGACACTTGGAGACAAAAGCAATCATACCTGAAAGCCATGACAGCAATAACAACATTAGGGAACCACAACAAACTGGTTCCCAATTCATGGTATGCATACGGCAAAAACAATAGAGATGTCAACAGTATAACCAGTCAAGAAAAGGGTAAAGGTTAGCATTTCACAACCATGGTGGTTCACACAGCAATGGATTACAGATACCAGAAGCATTCAAACAACATCATCTATAAATAAGCATTAAACATTAGCTACAGCATCCAATCATAGACACATAAGAAGAATCAAATAGAATCTAACATATATAAATCTCGAAACAATCCCCATATTTTCAATATGGTTCTCTAATGAACATATCCATACTATTCAAAAATAAATAAAAAAAGAAGAATTAAAGAAATGAGGTTAAACAGAAAAAGGTACCTCAAGTGCTTTTGAATTCAAAATGAACTGAAGTGTTTATAGAATTCCAATAAAGTTTCAATCGGAGAAGGACTTGAAAGTTTACACTCAAAATCAATTCTTAATATCAATTAATTTTGATATTAGAATTAATTTAAATAAAAAGAAAGAACAATTTCCAATCTGTATCTAGAATCCCTAATTTACAATTTTTAGAACCTTAGAAATCCCAAGCTTACATGTTTTCTCTCTGATTTTTCTTCACTCCTCTCTAATCCCCTCTGGACCTCCCCCTTTCAGTCTCGAATGCTCTCTCTGTGTATCTCCTTGAATTGTTCTCTCCCTCTGGACCTCTCCTTCTGGAATGCTCCCCCCTTCCCGTCTGGACTGCCTCCTTCGCTTTATAAGCAATGGCTCTATCTTCGCCTCTTTCCGCGCTTCGCCTTTGCCCGCGCCCTTCATCCTCATCATTGCCATCATCACCATCGTACAGCTCATTTCTCTCTTCGTTTCATCCTCTTGTCTTCGTACAGCTTTCTGTTTTGGAAAACGACAAGGAAGGAAGCTTACTTCGTCTGTGCTTCTGCTTTCTAATTCCTTCACTCGATTTTCATTTTTTTTTTTGTTTCTTGAGATGCCAAAACGACGTCGTCTTAGGTGATGCGGCTGCGTGTTGGCAATTGCAGTTAAAGGAGGAAGGCTTCGAATCAAACCAGAACGGTTTGATTCAAACCTTTTAATTCTTTTCCCTTCTTCACTTTTAATTTCTTCTTCTTTTTCACCCCACTTCTTTTAGTTTTCTTTCAATCATACCCTTCCTTCCCCTTTTACCCTTCAATTTTTCCTCATTTCTTTTCTTTTTCTTCAATTAAATCCTTTTCCTATTTTATTTATTCATTTTTTTTCTCTCTTTTTTTTATATATTGTTTTTTCTATTTTTTTTTCTCTCTCTTTTTTTTTCTTTTCTCAATTTTTACAAAATAAAATGAAACTAAAACTAAAATAAATATTTTTTCTGGATAATTTTTCTTTTTAGATTTTGGGGTAAAAAATCGAACGTCAACAGTGGGCTTAGAATTTAACTTTTGAGAATGGGTTTTGAATTCACATTATATGTTACACCAACTTAGCATTTCGAATATTACACTTTTGGTTAGATAACTTTAGATTTACTCTTTTACGTAGAATCAATGAAATAATAAAAATATAGGGACATTTAGCAAAATGACACTGTGAAATCCATATTGGATATTAATTGAGATTTGATATGATATATTAGTTAGAACACCTAACCACTGTGTGTCATAACGCGGACATTGTGCCCAAAAGGGAAAAGTTTGTGATTCGGATATTAATTGAAATTTGATATAATATATAATCATTTTAGGCCAATGGATTTGGATCCAAGTAGTTGACGTAGACAGTTAGGTGGATCATTTTAGAGGCTTGTGTAGTCAGAATTCGGTCCAATTACATGCCGGTCTCGACCCTTGGTTTTGGGTATTGACCCACAAAAAATTAGATTAGTTACTAAAAAATGACACAAAAGTATAAAAATTGAGTAAAATAGCACATTTGGAAAAATAAAAAATTCTAAAACTGCCCATTCCTAATAAAAAATAATTTAAAAAAAAAATTGGAAAGCAACCCCTACCCACCACCACCTTTTCCAGTAGCCCCTTTGAATTGCTGCCTCTGACCATCACCACAGACACACGCCCCACCGACAAAAAGCTGATGTCCGGGCAAGTCCAGCGTCATTAGGATCGTTACTAAGGGTTGCCGGTAGCCACCGCACGCGCCAATCAAATTTCAGTCAAATAGAAAATCTGCAAAAACTGTAGAATTTTCTGTCCGCATTTTTATAGCTCTCTAACAATCCAATGGCCGCGAATTTGGTGTTAAACGACTAATCTTCTCGAGTTCTTTCAAATTTTTTATATGGCTTTGTCGATTTCATGAATGATTTTCGTTCGAGCGGCGATTAAGTTAGGATGGCGGCTAGGGTTTCATCCTATTAGAGAAGATAAATATGACAAATTGCTAAATTTCAACAAGTTTCAATACGAACCAGTAAAAAAAGTTCAATATGCTTCAACAAGAATCATCATTATTAATAATCATAACACCTTAAATAGTTATAATCCTCACTATTTTTCTCTCTTTCCCAATTTTAGGTTTTTCATGAATCCATATATGCAGTCAGAATATGCAAAATACAGTGCAATAGTCATAGGAAAACGGTGACCACACAGATGAGTTGTTTGACACCAAAATTGTTACCATAAGATTGTCGGAGGTCGAGGAAAACTTGAACTGAAAATTCTATAGAATTTTCTTTTTTTTGTCGACCGAATTTTGACCGGCGAGTGCAGTGCTACCGACAACGGATTGTGGCGACCTTGACGGGCGTGACACACCGGAATAGCAAGTACTAACCGGTGGGGCACATGTTGGCGGTGGTGGTTGGAGATGGCGGTAGTGGTAGCGGCAAAAGTTGCTGCGGAAGGTGGTTACAACACTTCAATTTCAATTTTTATTTTTAAAAATTTAATTTTTAAAAAAATAATAATAATAAAAAAATAGGGGCACATATATAAAAGTACTTGAAATGTGCTATATTATTAAATATCAAGCTAAAGTGCTATATTTTAAAGGAAAACTCAAAAGTGTACTAAATCATATAAATTTCAAAAAATATATCGGATGGACTAAAATTACTTAAGAATGAATGAAGGCAAGTTTTTTTTTTTTTTTTTAATCATTTTGGATAGTATTAAAATAAATTTGTATTAACTATCTGAAAAATCCATGAAATAATTAATTATATGTGATAAAATACCTAAGCCTTTTCTTGTTTGTTTTTCAAATAATGCTCATGGACCAGTCTTCCCATTCATTCCTAGTGAATCTTTCTTCTCCCTAAGGATTAAACAAACCAAGTTCACTTGTCTGAATTCTAATTGATAAGAGACTAAAAGTCTAGTTTGATGATTGATTGATTTAGGGAACTTCTCTGCCTTCAATCTTAATTTGTATTTATAATCCACAAAGCACTTGAAGACCATTTTTTCCACAACAGAAACCATACACAAATGCTTCCACCCACACTGCGATTCTTTAGATTCTCCACAGCATAAACCATTTAAGCTGGTTTAGAATTTTATCCGACTATCCTTAATAATTGATAGGTTATTATCTTGTCATACTTTTATATATTTAATCTTATGTGATTTTATTGTATTTTTATTTAATTTTAATTCAAATTAAATTTATGTATTTTAAAGTTATTTGATTGTTTTTATAGGCATTTTAGTGGTTGAAAATATTTTGACAATTTATGAAGAAAAACTGGAAATTGAACACTAAGCAGTATAGATTTGCACACCATGTAATTATCACACCCTGTGGATCTGTAAAGAGCTGAGTTTTTCATACCACTATGGATATTTTCCATAGGTTGTGCAACTGTAGTTAACCCAATTAGTTGAATCCAAAAATTCTAAGGAATTAAGGCTTTTTAATTTCCTTATTAGATATGATTATATGGGTCTGTATGTACTTGATACTTCAAATTTTTATGAGACTTTTACAAATTTTAACCTAATTTTGGATGTTAATCTAATCTTAGAAAGATTTTTCTTAGAATTTGGTAAGGAAAAAGAAGAATTTCATGGTTTATTATTTTCTTCTCTAGTCTTTTTGTGATGAAAGAGAGCCTTGACACAACAGTAAAGTTGTCATTGCGTGACTAAGAAGTTACAGGTTCGAACCGTGAAATTAGCCTCTTGTAAATGTGTGATAAGGTTGTCTTCATTACACCTTACCCTTGTACGGCCCTTATTCGGACCCTACATAAAATGTGGGATAATTTTGTGCACCGGACTGTCTTTTTTTTAGTCTTCTTTTATTTTATTATTAGGTAAAAGTTTCAAACATATACTTTCTTTTAATTAATGAAATTTCATATAAAGATTTATGAAAAACTTGTTTTTAATTATTATATGAGAATGGTTAACTTGATTAACCTTAATATGTGTCCTTTGTAGAAATAAGAGTTCTATTTTCATGAGATAAAACTATGAAAATAGTAAATGAAGATTAGTTTGATGGATATTGAGTTTGAATCTGTTTACCATGAAATATGATTTTGGATGCAAAGATATCATATCCAACCAAAATATATGATAAATAATGTGAGTTAACAACTAATGAAGCAAGGTGGAGTTTATATATAATGTTTGATGCAATGGCTAAGTAGAGGTTTTAATAGAAAGTTTACTTATTACTTTTCAATTTTAATAATAATATGTATTTTGCTAGTAATTAATTTGATTTTGGTGCTACTGAATCTTAATAAGAGTTCCTTAATGTAAGAGACTAAGAGTTGAAATAAAAATATTAAAAAACATTAACATGGCAATGTTAGTAAAAAGGTGCTTTTATGAATTCAAATCTTCTAAGGCTATGCATTTTCTTAATTTTTCTTTAATGTTTCTAACTTTCTATTTAGTTTTTTATATTTTATCAATGCAATATGATGTTATACTTTTCATTATACATTTAATTAGAATATTTAGTATTTTAATTTATCATCAAAATATTTATGAATTTCTTAATATTACTTTAAAATATTTATAAAAATTTAAAAATAATTTATTTTATATTTTTTATGTATTTCATTTCTATTCTATTTTCTTAATTTTTTATTAATTAACATATATATAAAATAAAATTTTGGATCAAAATATAATTTCAAAAAAATTGTTTTCTTATTTATATATTTTTATTTGATCCAATTTTATTTTTTATTATTATCTTAATTTTATTTTTATAATAAAAATCTAATAAATATTTGAATTTAATGTAAAAAACTAAAATAATAATTTTACTATGTAAAGTTAAAAATTTTATGGTGATTATTAATATGAATTAAATAAAACCCAAAACGATTAATAGAAATATATTTTATATATTATATATACACCTACCCTTACATAAATATTTAGGTCCGCCACTGCAGTATACAGTAGAGGGAGATTGAATAACTATATAGGCTGAAGTCATTGTCCATTTAGGAGTCATAATTTTGCACTTTGTCCATATTTTTTGTTGTGTTAGAGTGATTTTTATTTTATTTTATTATTTATTTTTTGACTTTAGTGTTATTTTGAACTCCAAAAATTTGGAGTGAAATATGTAAGCATGGAAGAAGTGAAAATTCTACGAGACTCTCATACATCTCACGACATATAAAAAATTAGAGAAAAAGAGTAGAAAGTTTCATAGCTCTCTTGTGGAAAATCGAATAACCCATGAAAACAGTGTAGAAAAGTGACATAAATTTTCATTATGCTCCATGAGGAATTTCACAAGTTGTAGAAAGATAGAGAAAATGAGTAAAAAGTTTCACAACTCCTTGTAAAAATCTCATTAACTGTGAAAATACTGTAAAAATAGACATAAATTTTTATGACTCCCATAGAAATTAGCAAAGAAAAGAGATAAATTTGCAAAACTCGAGTGAAAATAGTGGAGAAATGGGATGGAAATTTTCACAACCTCCGGTGAAAATCCATGACCCATGGAAAATATGGAAAGAAACATGTGTAGAAACTTGAATGCATTTAATTTGTGTTTCATTTTGTTATTTTTATTTTTTGTTTCTAAATAACAATATATAATATAAACTAAACAATTTAATATGAATTAAATTAATATTTTGTACAATAACATAACTATAATATTTTATATTTTATACTTAAAATAAAAATAACTATTTTTTTTTTAACTTTTTTTCATATAGAATGAGTTTAAAAATAGACATCAATAGAAATTAATATAAAGTTTATTTGTAGTTATGAAAAAGAATTAAAATGATATCTCCAAGAACATAATTTGAGTTAAATGATTTTTATTGTTTTATTATAATTAAATTATCAGTGAAATAAACTAGTTCACAAATAAGGAATTTATAGGCTTTCTTTTTTTCCGAAGAGAAAGGACTATATAGACAGTGTTTTATTATATTGAAAATATTTTAATTTTTATAACTATATTTCATATTAAATTAAAAATCATTGTAACAAATCAATATTTTTATGTGATGCATATAAATTAATAAAAATAAAATTTTATAAGTATTTTTTTTTTTAAAAATTATTTATTGTTTTCAGTGAAATTTTTTTTAGGTCGATTTTAATATATAGAATATCAGAAATTTATTTTTTAATAAATATTATTTAGCAAAATAGCACAATAATATTTTTCTATTAATAAAATATATGAAAATAATATTTTTTCCATGAATAAAATATATGATTTCGAATCAAAATAGTTTTTATTTAAACCTTATTATTATTATTATTATTATTATTATTATTATTATTATTATTATTATTATTATTATTATTATTATTATTATTATTATTATTATTATTATTATTATTATAAGAATAAATTTGTTTATATGATATATATAGAAAATAGGTTAGTTAAAAAAAGAATATAGAAAATAGCTTAAATTCTTGATACTGTTTCTTATTTCTGAAACCAAAATAAGATGACGACTATTTTGTTTATTCCGCTCCTTGACAATAGGAACAAAAATTATTAAAGAAAATTTAGAAATTCATAAATAAACATTTATTATGTTTATTTTAATCAGCAAGCTTTTGGTCTTTCTACAAGTTGCAGACAGTCAAAATCTTCTCAGAATCTAAAAATTATAATTTATTGTTTTGATAGAGTAAGCACACGCGTCAAGCAAATTACTTTCTAATCAATATAATTAACTTTGACCATTATAGTAAACCAGTAGATTATCTGAATAAGACGAAAAAATAAAAGGAAAAATGTTTCTCAATAGAATTGCCCCTAGTTTGATTTTCAATTATAGTAAACCAGTAGATTAAACATGTCAATTGACGTCTTCTGAATTCGAGATTTTTCCCTTAACAAAGCTCACTCAAAGAGAGAATCATAATTTAGCTCCTTCAACTTCAGACAAAAATTTTAAATGAGGATACAAATTATGACTAACTCAAAAGTTGGGAGTAGATTTGGAATAAGTTAATTTACTAAAATTTGGAGTGGATATGGTAGGGTAGTCCTATAGTCCAATTTGTTGGTGGAAGTGGGAAAATCTAGAAGTCATCTTTGCTTCATTTTAGTGAGTATATGTAGTTCTCCAATGATCTTAGCTAAACCAATCTTCTTCAAGGAGTTCTTCTGAATCAGACATACATTACCCATCAACAATAATGTACACTGTAATTGTCTGACTAAACTAATGACTAAAATGAGATTGAATGAGAAATCTAGGATATATAGGACGTTAGTCAAGTAAAAGTCCTTTGAAAATAGAGTTGGCCACAAGTCAGGTCGGGCCGGTTCCGGGCCGCGGCCGCCAACCACGGTTTGGGGTGGATTAAACCGTAACCGACATGTTGAACCGCCGAGCCGGTGAACCGGCGGTTCGTCGGCGAGTCGGTTAACCAGCAATTCGGGAACAGTTCACGGTTTATAACGGTTACAGTTCGAAATTTCGTTGAACCTGATTCGGCCCGTCGACCGAACGGTTCCGGTTCCGGTTCGGCTGGTTCTAGTTCAGGGCGGGCTGGGCTGGTTTTTCCACTGGCCGAGCCAAGCGGGCCAACCTGACCCATGGCCACCTCTATTTGAAAGCATAACACTTCCTGCATGACTGGCTGTAACTATATTTCCGGCAATTTTATGATGATTGGTTTAATTCTTCTGTAAGTTGTAAAAAGATTCAATTGAGAAGCAATATGGTCAGTTGCTCCAGGATCTAAAATCCTTATGTGAGAATAAGAATTACCTGTTGCAGCAGTTGTTGGTTTTGTATCCACCAATGATTTATCAAGATGAGTTGTTAGCACACTGTTGATAATATGAGGATTGATTGACACTGCTTTGGTTGGATTAGAAGACAAATTTGATTCTGCAAGAGTCATTAACTTTTCATATTGTTCCTGTGTAAATGGCATACCAATGCCAGCAGAAGGGCCTACAGCATTGTGCTATTTATGAAAAATTCCATCTATGTCTTGACCAAGACTATGGATATTCTGCATATATACATGCTACATGTTTGCTCCAAAAAAACTTACATTTTTTAAAACTTCTCCATATGCCTCTAGATGATGAAAGTCAGGTTGCGGCATAGATGTTGTCAAATAACTACCATCATTATCATCTGAATTTGATTCTTGAGAAATCATATTGATAGTCTTTTATGATCTAGCAAATCCAGGAGGAACTTAAGAAGAAGTTGGAATCCTTGGCCTGAAACTAATGGGATGTCCAAACTTTTTGTAGTAGTGACTTGTATGATTATCTCCATTACAGAATGTGCAATGTTTGACTCCAGATCCAGGGAAAAAACTTCTGAATCTAGGCTGAGACTGAAATTGCCTTTGCCTAAGACCTCTGGCCATCATTATTTTTGCTTCTTGATTAGAGGTATAATTCTGTTCACTCTCATACTAAACAACCAAAGAAAACAATTTATTAATGTTAGGCAGTGGTTCTTACAGCATGATTTGAGACTTCACCACATTAAATTTTTTATTCAACCCTCTCAAGAATTTGTGTACTTGTTTATTCTCCATGTATTCTCTCAACCTTGCCACGACACCAAATCTGCATTGTGGTTTGCACATACATGCTGGCAATAGCCTAAGAACCATCATTTCATCCCACAGAATTTTCATTTGGGTGAAATAGTTATTAACTGTCTAATCACCTTGCCTGAAGTTTGCAATTTTTTCAAGCAAATCTGAAATTCTGGATTTATTTTGTTGAGAGAATCTATCTTTAATATCATTTCATGCATCACTTGCATTGTCCAACCACAAAATACTATTGGCAATGGATTGATCAATTGAATTTTGTATCCAAGCAAGCACAAACATATTACACATTTTCCATGCTCCATACAACTGATCATCTTCATGAGGAACATTCAAAGTGCCATATAAAGCCAATCTTGTTCTTAGTTCCCAAAGCCATTAACATTGAACGTGACCAAATAGTATAGTTATTTGTTTCTGTAAGTACAGTATTAACAATCATGTTGGAACTTTGCTCACTAGGATGTAAGTAAAATGGATTTGATGGATCATGAAGATGTGCATTAACGAATAGATTTGCCATTGATGAAAATGAGAAATAGAATGAGACGGAAGGATTGAAAAGAAGAAAATTAAGAACTCATAGGAATTGATTCAAATCAAAAATGAAGAGAAATAAGAAATTGATGATCAAATCAGCGGAAATCTCAATAAGACGTCAGATACCATATCAAAATTGTAATTCAATGAAGTAATGAAGAAAACAAACTTGTATATTGATGGAGGAAATGTAGAAAGATTACAAAGTACAAAAGAATTGTAAAACAAAGTATTCAACTTCCCTCTTTACATCATAATGCTTTATATATAGAATGACAACTAACTAAAGAACGGAATCGAAATTCTAATTGTAATCAGATTTATGAAGTTTGTTGAGCCACATGCTAAGCTGGATAACAGACTACAACTAACCTATCCAACAGTAAGCAACTAAGGAAGAAGAAGAAAGAAAAAAGGGAGAAGAAGAAACATGCGCTGCTGTCTTTGTCTTAAGTAAAACAACTGTCGTTCTTAATAATAGAACGACAACGTTTTACTAACTGCCAGACTTCCTTCTTCAACTGCCTTAGCCAATCATCTTATTCTTTACTCATGCAGCATCGTTTCTGCCTTAGCCAATCATCTTCTTCTTTCTTTCTCATGCGGCACCATTTCACTCTTCTTCTTCCTGCATTCTTCTTCAACAGACAAATTCCCTCCTTTTTCCATTATTGAATTTGGTTCTTTTGCATTCTGCTCCAATAGTGAGTGCACAAATTTTTTGTTTTTTTTCCGTCAAGTAAAAACATTGTCTTTCTATACTATAGGATTTGGGAATTTTAAAAAACAAATGAATTTACATTAAAGAAGTTAAATGTTTGGAGGAGAAAATACCTTCAAAATGTTGAAAAAAAAAAACAACTTGTAATTTTGGATTACCAGCAACTCACTTTTTTTTTTCTTTTTTCTTTCTTACCAAGTTAGCTTTTTTTTTTTTTATTTTTTATTCTGGTTTAATTAACAATTTTAGCATGAAATTTAATAAGTCCACTGCAATTTTGACTTTTATATAAGATCAATACAAATTTCAAAGTTAAGGTATTTTCAGCATATTTAAAAAAAAAAAAATTGATTGAAATGAAATTTTTCATTAAACACGGAAGTTATAAAATGCTGAAATTGTTACAAATATCGTTCTTTGCTTTGTTTTTGTTTCAAATGTGAAAATATGCTGAAATTATTACGATTTAGATAGTTTTGTTGAAATGTTTATGTTACGGTTGAATCTTGATTTCCCAAAGAACGTAAAGAAAAATAAGAGAACAGAAAAAGAACAAGAGGTTTTTACTTGGTTCCCCTTACACAAAGTAAGGGTACATCCAAGGGGAGAACAGCCACCATCATCAGCCTTTATTAAAGAAACCAGAACCAACAGTACAGATTTTACAAACCCTAAATAGATAACTCTCAGAAAACTCTCCTTCTAAGAATCTCTAACAATACAGAGATTCAATCAATCTACACACACAGAGTATACCAATCTCACAGCCAACTGACTTTAACCAAGGTACAATCAAGTGAAGATTTACAACAGAGAAGAGAAATCGAAAAGAAAAAACAGAGAGAGGATGAGGGTTACAAACTGTACAGAAAGGGAAAACGAAAAGGAGTGACCCATCACATTCTGCAGTAACCTTTTATACTTAGGGTAACAGCACACGTACCACACGTGCCAGAAGAGCCCCAGCATAGAGGCTTCCATTCTGTCACCAAAACGCACCAACAAACAGCACAAAACGCAGGCATTCATAATACAGAAAGAGTGAATCATCCTCAAGCTTCTATTTGGTTTGTGGCCAGGACCAGAGTCACAGCCAGCAGTTTACTTTAGTTTTAATTAAATAAGCACAACCATAGGTTACTTAACTTATACGTTCGATGAACAATTTCATTTTAAATGTCCAGAAAATCATGTCGACTTTGCGATTTATGCTGATTTTGTACAAAACTTGAAAATGTACTAAAATTGTTACAAGTGTCAAAGTCGGTACTTGTTTCATCTTTTCTAATACAACTATGGCAACTTGCACGTGGGCCATCAGGAAGCGTTAGAATATGAAAGAAGTTAGGGAGAAGATGAAGGATGGATAATTTAGGTATTTAAATTAGGTTAGTAAAGTTAATTAGGTAAATAACATAAAAATTAATGAAAAATAGTATATAAATTAAAGGCATGACAAATTTATTTAACAAAATTTAAATACATGAATAATTGTGTAGGTTTTTAGATCAAATGGCTAATGATGCCATTGAAGGTCCTTTGGATATGCAGTTGTTTGGGAGTCCTCCTCTAAGGGTTAGTCTATTTTAAAAAATAGAGATAAAAAACTTGATATTTTAACAAAATTTAGGGATAATTTTGGAATTTTTCCATATTAATTATAAAATATAATTGCCATCAGTAATTCAATCTAATAAATTAGGTTTGAAAGATATAAACATAAATTTTAAAATTTATATTATATTTTTTTACTCTACTATATTATGCCGGAAAGTAAAAAAAAAAAAAAATAAAATTCTGGCAATGTTGTTATTATTTTCTAGCCGATGAACGACGGCAAACTTGGTCTCAAAATGATCAGTACCGCTTGGACTTTTGTCCAGTGGCCTTAGATCGGCTCACTGATCATCAAAAAAAGTGAAAATTGTGGTTAAAACTTTTAGGTCACATCTAATCCATAATTCAACTTGACATAATTTTTATCTTCTGACCACTGTTTAAGAATTTCTATTGATAGGAGTTTTGTGTCGATCGAGATAGTTCGATGACCAGAATATTATGCTCAAGCAAGGGCAAAAAAAATATTCTGTATCAACTAATGTAAGTTTTAGATCTCATTAAGAAACTTTTATTTCAAAGAAATCCAAAATTCAGATGAAATGTACAAAACTTTTAAATTAGGGTGAATTAGTAACAAATTTAGAAACAACATGCAAATGTTAGTAGTACACAAAGATTTGTATAAGAAGGTATGATTTCAGAATTGTAAAATATGAAACCTTCACTCAATATCAAAAGATTCTTGTAAAAGTTTAGTCTTTGAACTTGGAAAATTCATTTGGTCCATTGTATTTGACAAATTGGAATAAAAGACCAATTAAGCATGACCTAGACGCCTAATTTAGTCATTATGAAATCTTTTTTCGTCTTTCTTCGTTTTGTCTTTAATCTAACTAATGTTGTCATATGAAGGGAAAACAATAAATAATTGGATTTCTGATCTTCCTTGTTGTTAATTATATAAATGTCCGGCCTTTACTTTGAAAATGTCACCTAAAAAAAACCATCCTATCCTTAAATGGGCATTACCCATTTTGTAAGAACACTTGAAGAAGCACCCAAATAAAGCAAATTTCATCTTTAACTTATACGTAAATCTTCATTACACCACCCTTAAACCAAAGAACAGGGCTGGCCCTCTTTCATATACCATCATTTCATTCATAATCTACCCACTTTATCTCCATAGTCACAACTTTTCATTACCTAATTTCTTATCTACTATTCTATTTTCGACAAGGTTATATAAGAGAGTTTCTTGAACTACAAGAAGCAACAATTATGGATACCAAAAACCCTAATATCAAGAAAAAGAAGCTATGCAAGTTGATAAAAACACCCATTAGATTACTGACCAAAGCAAGAGATTTGTATATTAAGAGCATGACCGAATTCTCCGATCGAATTGGATATGGTACGGTCGTGGGTTGTCCTACAGGACAAATAGGATTGCCAAGAAGTTATAGTGTGAATTCAAGAAACAGTGATGAAGATTATAGGGAGCTATTAAGGGCTGCTTCTAAAAGAGATTTAAGCAAATTGGATCGTTTTCAAAGACAACAAGCTGAAAATAATATGCCAAGGAGTTTCAGTGTTGGTATAGGAAGAATAGATGAAGAAAAGGAATGTGAATTTGATGATGATATAAAGGTTAAAGCTCATGTATTTCCAAGAAGCAGGAGCTATGCTGTTTCTGGAACAACTACTGCAAATGCAAGATTAGTATAAATCAAAAATGAAAAAGTTTATTAAAATTTAATTAATGGCAAGTTTTAATTTAATTTCCTCTAAAATGCTCTTTCTTCTTCTCTTGTGCTTTAATTTTACTTGGGTTTGTTCTACAATTTTACAAAGCTTATATATATTATGAAATTTTAGCAGTACTGTTCTGGATTTTCATTTTTTTTTTCAAAATTACCTTAAAGATTGTCGTAATTAGTTTCGATATTATAAGTAATGGGTTGATATATATTATAGTGTTCAAATGATTTTGTATCAATTTATATCACAAGCCTATGTTTCATTTGTAACTTGCCAAGTCTCAATATATATAGCCAAGTAATGTATAATTTGTTCTGTTTTAAAACAAAAAATGCGTGGACAAGAGAAGCGACGCAAGTTCCATGAAGCTGTGCTTAGCACTCTTTATCCAGCAGAAACCCCAAAACCCATCGACGAAAAGCCTTTGAATACTTCAAATTCAAACGAGGATTTTGATGTGAATCTGATTCCAGGTTTGTTGGATTTAATTTCAACTCAATTACATATTCGTCTTCTTAATTGGGGAATTTGATTTGAGCCCTGTAACTTTAAAGCAGATGACTATGGTTTGCAAGCAAGTAAATCTTCAACAAGTGATGATGAAGGTGAAAGCGAATGTGAGGAACGGAAGCTAACTAGGGCTCAGAGGAAGAGGCTTCGAAAGAAGAAACTTAAGGAAGACGTTTCGCGTCGACAACAAATTATTGGACCTTTGTTGCCTCCGTCAAGCAGCGACAGTGGTAGTGCAGCGGAAGAATGCCCTCCAGGTGCTCGACGATATGCTCGTGACAGCCAGAGCAAGCTAAAGCAGAGGAGGATGGCTAAGAGATTGGGTAGGGAAGGTTTGAAGCTTTCAGATGTTAAAGCTCAGAGCTTGGAGGCCCCAAATGCTGATCAGCATTCCTGAATGGGAATTTCTTTTGCTCTAACTAAAAATAAGGGGAAAATATTTGTATTTTTTATTAATATTTAAATTATATTTTCTTAAGAGAAATTTATTCAATTCATATTTTATTTGAGATAAAATAATTTTTTTATAATTTATTTCAGATATAATATATTTGATTGTTAGTTTGTAATTTATAATTTTCAAATAAAAAATATAATCAGTCAAAGCTAAAATTTTCTATTAAATAAAAATTCTATAATTGATTATAAAATTATTAATTAATTAAATTATTGTAATAACTTGAATAACAATAAAATAACTGTGTAAAATATAAAATTATTATTGTAATAATTGATATGACATATTTGATTGTTAGTTTGTAATTTATAAATTTAAATAACAATATAATCTGTCAAAGCTTAAATTTTCTATAACAATAAAAATTCTATAATTGATTATAAAATTATTAATTAATTAAATTATTGCGTAAGTTGACATTTTTATTAACCCTGTAGCTTCAATATGATTTTTGTTTGTAATTTACTTTGTGGCATCTTTCTCCTTCCAACACAAGGATTTCAGTGTTACTGGTGAAATTGTCCTTCAAATTATACTTTTAAATTTTATTCAATTTTGAGTGAAAGTTTTTCCACGGTAAATTTGATATTTCAGAGACAAATTATGGGTGAAATTTTATTAAAATTTATTTTAGAGTGGAAATAGAAAATGATGAAAATTTTGGAGTGAAATTATTGGCTTTGCCAAACGATGGAAGTGGGACAAGTTTATGTGAGTATCCGATATATCCAAATCTACGTGAAATGAGTTTGAAAATTTATTAGATTGATTTCTTATAAGTATACGTGTATTTAAATTGAATAATTGAATAATGAATATTTATAAATATCTATTAAATTTAAGTATTTTAAATTTATTACAGAATTTAAAAATATCATCTATTTCTTAATTTATCGATCATATTTTTATTTTTAATAGGGTTTAAATTTTTAAAGCAATATGAAAAACAAAATTAATTCATTTGTATATTATTAATTATTATGTTAATTTTTGTGATATTTAACTTATGGACTTAGGATGGGTATGAGTATTAAAAAATTAAATGGATATCTTCTCCGAAAATAATTTTGCCGTTTTAATGTGAGCGTGGGTATAGAAAAATTAAATGGATTTGGATTTGGATATTAAAAAATTTTGTGAGGATGGATCCACTTCCATCCCTTTTTGCCTAACAATCAAATTAATTTTTATTCATAACTATTTTTTATTATTCCACCTCTTACATAAAAATATATACTTAAATTTATTTTAAATATACATATAAGATGCCACTAATTAGATTTTATTATGAATACTATTTTAATTTATGTATATCCATATTTGTACTCATAAATTTTTTTTTATAATAAGAATTTTTATTTTTATACATTAAAATTTTAACTTTTGAAAATTTATCAATAAGTAAATTAATCAAATAAAGAAAATAATAAAAATATAATTATATTTATTTTATGTTGTTTTTTCTCTCATAATTAATGATCATTAATTAATGCATGTGATAATAAATAAAATCAAATAAAAAATATAATCATTTTACAGAATGAGTACATAACAAGAGTAAGATTAAATATAGGCGAGTTTCATAAAACCGTCCCCGACTCATTGGCACATTTTTTACCCCATGTTCCGCCCTGTAGCAGGTCGGATTTTTCAAATAACGAGTGATATAAGCGGGTTTATTCGCTAACTCTAATATTTTAAGTTTAAGTCTTTTTTCTTGATTTTTTTTTTCAATGATATAAAAAATTGTCCCTTTAAACAACGGTAATAAAAAGAATATGTGCATAATTTCTCAAAAACAAAACAAAGATAATTGCAATTCAAATGCATTTGATTTATTCTCATTGATATAATGAACAAAGAAAATTATTTACCTCAATGAAATGAAATTCAAATGTCATGATCTCATGAATTAAATCTTTCATACAAATAATTATATAAAATTGAATTAAAAGTAAGATAATGAAAATGCAAAAACTTTTAAACAAAAGAAGCTTCAATCAATACCATCCATCATTTAGCATTTCAGCTATAAAAATCAATGAATATTAAAAATATAATTCTATTTCCTTTTCATAGATTGGATTTAAAATTAGATACATAATTGTCAATATAAAACAAGTTTTATCTTTTCAAAAGAAAAATTAATACTAAACTTCTAATCTTTGTCCCCAAAGAAAATGGAAAATAAAAGAAAATAACTGAAATGAAAATAAACAAAATATTTAATTTAAAAATTGAAATCGAACAGAGGATTTTTATTTATATTCTCCTTCTCAGTATCAATTCCAGCTGTGGAGATGGAGACTTTGTCGTTCATGATGAGAAACAATAGCTTTGAGAGATTTGATTTGGTGGCGGAAATTGGTATTGCTTTGTGTAAGTTGTGGTGGAATAAGAGTATGAAGAGAGAAGTTACAGCAAGAACAAGAAGGTATACTGAGGTACTGGTGGCCACGGACCGAGCCGCGGCCCGCTGCGTCACGGTTCGAAAGGAGATGAACCGGAACCGGCGAGCCGATTAATTGGTGGTTCGCCTTTTTTTTTTTTAAATTTAATGGTTAACCGACGGTCCAACTCAACGGTTCGAACGGTTCACGGTTCGAAAAAATATTGAACCAAAACCGACCCGCTGACCGACCGGTTCTGGTTACGGTTCGACCGGTTTCGATTCAATGGAAGGCCGGTCCGGGCTTTTGGCGGGCTGGGCCAGGCGGGCCGAACGGGCCAACCCGGCCCGTGGCCACCACTATACTGAGGTTTATCTATTTGTGCATAAAATTACTTTTTTAACCTTTAGCAGAATCGGCACGGGACAAGTATATTAAAACTCATCTCCACCCTGAACCCGAGAGTTTAGTTTTTGAAACTCATCCCTAATCCATTATCCAACGGGCGGATAAAATGTGTCCTGCAAAGGATCAAATTTCAACGATATGAATCGGGTTAAATGTTCAACCTTAAACAAGAGTATACACGTGCAACATACCAAAAAAACACTAGTATGATAAAAAAATTGTAAGAGAAGGATTCCATAGTGTAACAGCAGAAAACTGCGTGTATCTATTGGCATATTTATGAAGCAAGAGAGCTGAAAGCAAATTAGCTAAAACCTGAGTATCCAAAAAACCCAAAATTTCGTACGCACTTTCTAGTTTGAATTAGGCATCTTCTTATATAGCAACACTGGCACTGAGCAAAACCCTAAACCCTAATTTATATCCTTTCTAATTTCCCTCCCAGTCTCCACCCACCACCGGCTCCATGGCAGAACTCAAGCTCTCCGAAGGCCGAGACCTAACCCGAATCGAACGTATAGGTGCCCACTCGCACATCCGTGGACTTGGCCTCGATTCTGCCCTTGAAGCCCGCGACGTCTCCGAGGGCATGGTGGGACAAACAGCAGCCCGTAAAGCCGCTGGTATCATCCTCCGAATGATTAAGGATGGAAAAATCGCCGGTCGGGCTGTACTTTTGGCTGGGCAACCTGGCACTGGAAAAACTGCAATTGCTATGGGCTTGGCCAAATCCCTCGGCCTTGAAACCCCATTTGCGATGATCTCTGCTAGCGAAATCTTTTCATTGGAGATGTCAAAGACCGAAGCTTTAATGCAATCCTTTAGAAAAGCCATCGGCGTAAGAATCAAAGAAGAAACTGAAATAATTGAAGGGGAAGTCGTTGAAGTACAAATTGATAGACCGGCAGTGGCTGGTGCGGCATCGAAGACTGGGAAATTGACTCTAAAAACCACGGAAATGGAGACTGTTTATGATTTGGGAGCAAAGATGATAGAGGCATTAGGGAAGGAAAAAGTGCAAAGCGGAGATGTGATTGCCATTGATAAAGCATCTGGAAAGATTACAAAGCTTGGTAGGTCTTTTTCGCGGTCAAGGGACTATGATGCCATGGGCCCTCAAGTGAAGTTTGTTCAGTGTCCTGACGGTGAGCTGCAGAAGAGGAAAGAGGTGGTGCATTGTGTTACTCTTCATGAAATTGATGTCATCAATAGCAGGTAAATAACTTGTGCCTATTTGATCATTTTGACATTGCCCCACTAGACAATTTCGCCTGCGTGAGTCATTGAATTGGTTTTGGACTAACATTCTTTTTGTGATTTTGCACCCATCACTTGAAGCTTATTTTTCACAACATTTAGTTTAATGTCCTGCAACTTAGATGGAAGAACTTCACACTTCATTTCCAGTTTGTAATGTTAAGTTATAGTATTTTCACGAAAGAGCCTTTGTAACTATTTTAGTTTGTACTGCTATTTTCCAATGGTTGACCCTGTTACGAGGTTCTTTCACTGCTGAAAAATTCTTAGTTTGAGGTTATGTGGAAATGTCCAGAATTGCAAGAGACTTTAGATGCCCTGATGTCCTGGAATTAAATTTTGTCCCAAATTTTGGCTTTCTTACTCGGAACTTAAAATTCAAAATTATTCAAAAACACTGCAGCTATTTTCTAAGCACCACCACCAAATGGTTTATTGAGTTTATTTGATAATGTGGTAGGATGTTAGTTTTCCTACACAACCATAATGGTTGAGAGTGCCCTACTCGGTTACAAACCTTCGTTACTAGGCTCACACATCATGTTAGTTTTAACTTGAGTTTTCTGGACAGTGAGTTGATAACAACTTGCTCAAAATGCTGCAAGCAATTGCAGTAAAGGTACATGTTTGCCTCTTCTTGATATTAAATACATTATCATATTTTAGCTCAAACTTATGGGATAGACTAATACAGATGTGAAGTATCTGTAGTTGGGAGAATATGGTTAATAAGTCTTTACTGAAACTCTGAAACAATAAGAAGTGGCAAAAAATTAGAGTAATTTCTGCTAAATTTGACAAATAATTATAAGAATAACATTAGCATCCTGCAATATGAAAGGGATTTGGAAATGGTTGGAAGTTGCTGGAGCAATTATTGATAACTCTAATATATCACTATCTACTCTGTAATATTTTCATTACCAAGCTAAGGGGAAAGATTTCCCTACACTGGAACAAATACGAAGCTTAGGAAAATATTAAATGGGGATATTCATGACAATAAACTCCTCCAAAAGGTTAAAAGTTCTTGATGCTCATCGTTTGGTGCGTGGGATCACCCCATACACCAGCCGGGTGTAGGAAAGAATTTTCCCCAAGTCAAACATTGTTTTACATATATGATATATCTTGTTGGCAGTATATTTGTTCACGTTTTGAAATGAAGATAATGATCATGAGCTTCTCCAGTACATGTTTTTGCATTAGTTTTAGTTTTTCTTTATGATATATTTTACTGTCAATCAAAGTCAGTGTTGCTTGGTCTTGGAATACTCTACCTACAACAACAACGTCTTAATCCAAAACTAGCAAGGGATTCTCATGTCGAAACAGCAAAACACGGGTGTGAGATATGAGTCTATTAAATGCGATATCTTTTGGATATTGCAACATTTTCTTCAAAGCGTTTCCTACTGCTTTTACTACCTTATAAACTCATTATGTATTTATGTGACTTTATTTCCTCTAAACTCGGTGTGATATATGAAAATAAAATGGACCCAATATAAACTCGGTGTGCTTGGTTTCATGTTCCATTAAGCCGTGCAATGTGAGAGTCACATTTTCATTGTTTAAATTTTTTTTCACATTCAATTTGATATTGTACTTCCGCACCTAAATGCTTAGGTTAATACTAAAGTCCTTTTGTTAAAAAAAAAAAAAAAAATACCAAAGTCCTTGTGAGAACTTCTAAAAATAGATTAAATTTGTTATGTGTTATATGGCACATGTCCAGTTTTAAAAGCCCCTTGTATCCTGAGCTGGAGATATAGTACCCAGACCACATGTGGGTCTGGCGAGTAAGTTGACATTTTAATAACCCTGTAGCTTCTTCATGATATTTCTCTTTTTTTTTTTTTTTTTTGGCAATTTTACTAACTTTGTGACATCCTTCTCCTTTCTCAGAACGCAAGGATTTCTTGCCCTCTTCACTGGTGATACTGGTGAAATCCGTGCAGAAGTGCGAGAACAAATTGACACAAAGGTTGCTGAATGGAGGGAGGAAGGGAAAGCAGAGATTGTACCCGGTGTTCTCTTTATAGATGAAGTGCACATGCTTGACATTGAATGTTTCTCTTTCCTGAATCGTGCACTTGAGAATGAGATGGCCCCAATATTAGTTGTTGCAACCAACCGAGGGAACACTACAATCCGAGGCACAAATTACAAATCTCCACATGGGATTCCCATAGATCTCCTTGATCGCCTGCTGATCATCACAACTCAGCCTTATTCGAAGGATGAAATTCGCAAAATTGTGGACATTAGATGTCAAGAAGAAGAGGTGGAGATGTCTGAAGAGGCAAAGGCATTGTTGACCCACATTGGTGTAGAAACATCCTTGAGATATGCTATCCATCTCATTAATGCTGCAGCATTGGCATGCCAGAGGCGGAAGGGAAAGCTCGTAGAGAGTGAAGACATAACTCGAGTTTACAATCTGTTTTTAGATGTAAAGAGATCAACGCAGTACTTGATGGAGTATCAGAGCCAATACATGTTTAATGAAGCACCTGTTGGGGAGGGCGATGAAGATGATTCAAATGCTATGCATTTATAAATAAATTGTTCCTTAATTTATTAATGACAGGAAGGTACTCTTGTTATTATGGTTTCATACTTTTAAAAGGCAATTAGATATGTGCAGTGATGAATTTGCGGTTTACATTCATCATGTATTGATTCGATTCGAGTTTACTTGATCATGGGAATTTTCCTTTTTCCCCCATTTCAAGTTGCCATTTGGTACCAATTATTTCAAAATGTTCTGTTTGTGATTCACAGTTTGGTTATACACTGCCACTGAGCATTACAAATGATTATTGGAACTTTGTATTTGCAATCAGCTGCTGGTTCTTGTAGAAGTGGACAAGTTAGTTCTAACTATGCAAGTAAGAAAAGCATTTAAGTTGACTGGGGCTCTTGTGCCATTGGCCAAATCAAAAGATTACAAAAGCTGACTGGCTAGCCTATTTGAGGGTTTTCTGGTGCTTTGCTTTGGGTTTATTACATGTAGCGTCAACTCCACTTCTGGGATTACAAACCTTGATGTACAATGACTTTTCTGGGGCTGTTTTTCACAGATTAGTTAGAATATGTAACCCTTTTTTTTATATCCAAAAAAAAAAAAAAATTGAGCATAAAGGAAACAAATTCTTTATTTATCTTTATATTATATTACTTTTTACCCACACACCAACATGATATCTCCATCAGACCAAAAAAAGAAAAGTGGTTGACATGTGAGACTTCATCCTTCAATCATGCACGTAATGAAGCTCCAAAAGCCACAATATTAGGAAATTTCTTCGTCTTATTATTATTA
>CANUEY010056526.1:0-17859 GCA_948099555.1 Croton setiger | reverse complement strand
ATTTCAATCAATTTAACACTTCAAAACACATTAAATACAGCCTAAAAACATGCCAAAACAATTAAATGGACAGATTTACCTTTGGTTCCAAGCTTTTCCTCTTCCTTTCTTCCTTTTCTTCTTTCTTTTTCCTTTTCTCTCTTTCTTTCCTTTCTTCTCTCACCAAGCTAACCTTAACCTAACCTTTTCCACCTCTTAACTGAATGTCCAGACATGATATACATCATATCCAGCCAGCAGCTGCTCCTAATTTTCCTTAATACCAATTTTGGCCTTAATGTTAACTTAATTCTTAAGTAAATATATATATTTTCTTTTATTTACTTTTTACATTTTCAATTCTCTTTAATTCCAGCCCTTAAATCATGACAACACCTACTTAAAAAATTTTTTTGGTGTCAAAATAATTAGTATAACACGTGTATGAAATTTCGTAAAAATCGGAATCCGAAAATTTATCGCGGTTCGGTCGGTGCCTTAAACCGAGTCCGAAGCTCGACGATTTTTGCGAAACTAAAACCGTATGACGTCGTCATATAATTTTGGTTCCAAAACACTTTAAATCATGTTAATAATCATATCTTAAAATATCAAAGTCATTTGATTTAGATTTGACGCGTTTTCGGCGTTTTCTGATCGCGTAGGTCTGAAAACCCTAATTAGCTCCGTTTGTGTCTTTCGACGGCAAACGAGCCTATAACATAACTTGTTTCTCTTATTCAAATTATTTATCATCAAATATACTTCATATAATTCATATTTAAATTATTAATCACATAATATCATGGTGCATTTTGACAAAAATGCATAAAATGCATGAAATGACGTCGGTTTGACGTAGGGTTTGGTTTGGGGTGTCACAAACATAGTCTGGATAAGGCTTAATAAACTCTAGTCGACTAATTTGGCACAAGCTTGACCCATAAAGTTCTTGTACAGAATCTTTGACAGCATTCATGTTCATTGGCAAATTGCAACTAGAGAATGGATCATCTCTAAAGGAATTATTGATTCCACTAGAGTTAACTCTAGGACTTCCCCTCCTCTTGAGCCTTCCAGAACCTTTCAACAGCTGATTGCCATGAACTTCAACCTCATAGGCTCCTGGATTGGTGATATGATTGGTGGTACTACTGAAGACCATTGGTAGAATGTATTGGCTGCCGAAGGAACGACTGCCTTGGTTAGTAACCTTTGCTGGTTGGTGAAAAGGCTCATGCTGTTGTGAATTGAAGTGTCTCTCTCCAAGTTGAGCATTAGTGGTTGCCTTGCCCTCTAAAGGGCTTCGAGACGATTGCCCCTGAGTTACTCACCGGTAATTTGGACATCAGATTTGCTTGCTCTTCCAACAACTTTGGTTTTGCCAGCAGAAGACCTAACAGGTGTGTTTCCTTTATTCAATATCTTGAGCATGTTAGAAAATATCTTCTTTACTTTCTGTTCAAAAGCTTTGAAGTCTGCAGTAGTTACAAACATATTGTTCATAACTTCAGTAGATTTCTCAAGATTTGCCGGAGACTCCTCGGCTGCTTTGGTTATTGCTTCAGCCAAAGGATTGTTTGCTGGTGGTCTTATTGGAGAACGAATTTGTCCTTTCTCTAAAGAGCTTTCAAGGTCTATGCTAATAAGACCTTCTTTCAAATTCCTTGATTCTGTGATGTTTTCTTTTTCACAAACAATAGAACGAAGTCCTTTGCGGATCATAGTGAAAAAACTTGCAAAAGGGTAGAATATTTAGTAGAACAAATACAAAAGGAACGCTTGCATTCTTGCATAGTCCCATTGAACGTGCTAAAAAATATTTTTTTGCCTCTTTTTTGGAGGTTCCAATCTTTCGCTGGCTAACAGCTTGAATGTGCGCGATGAGCGTGCCAGGTGTATAGGTACACCAACCATAAAGTGCACCCAAATCTGACTTCTTAGATTGTAGGTTGGTTTCACTGTAAACGCTTCTTCAAAGCATTCCTAAGAAAGTTCAGTGTTTGGATTGTATTGAATTATATTTATAACATAATTTAATGGTTTGGTTTTTGTTTTCCAAGATTAAATCAACTGTAAAACGACATTTCCAAGACTAAATCGATCGGAAGAAGACTTGGTTTTATATTCAAGCGAAAAGGAAGGATAACGCAAAAAGCTTTTTCCTGGGTCAACAGAAGCAAGTGATTGCCAAATGGTAATTTTAATAAACAAATCTTTGGACGCTAATTAGAGAAAGACAAGTTGTATTAAAATTGAAGGTTGTATTAGATATTTAGGACTAAGTCGACCAAGTGATCCATTATAGATAAAGTTTATAGACCAAGGTCTGCGTTTAAAGACGTAAGGTCTGAGTTTAATTTGTTGTGTTAATTGATTGAGTTGTTGTTGTTGTTTTTTTTATAATGTAAAATCTAGCTTTTGATACAGAAATGAAAAGTAGTTATGTAATTTTTTCCTCTAAAGCACTTTAGCAGTTATGTAAGTTTTCATTCCAAAACTTTCCACCAAAGCACTTCCAGAGTTTCTCGTTCCACGTTTTGCTTTTAGTTTCATTTATGCGCTTTGACAACGTAACTGCAACCAACCGCCTCTGGAAGTCATCCAGAATTTTCCATTTGACTAAAGTTTTAACTTTCAGCATCTAACTTTAATCTATCCAAAGGCCCAATCATTCTGTTTAATTTATATAGAGAAAATTGATTTTTTTTTTTTTTTTTTTTGTGTTTGACTTCACATTTTGAGATCATTGATTTCCTTATTTTAATGTGTGAAACCATTTATTTTTTCATTAGTACAACTTTTTGCTATTAATTGAAAATGATATGCTCTTACTAGTTGGTTGATCTTAATATATGAAGTCAACCACAAAAAAATCAACTCTCTCTAGATAAATTAAACCGAGGGAGTACTATTAAGTTAATTGATAAAAAATTCATGTTATTTTATGAATCTAAACTTTAAAATTACCATTTACTAACATTTTCCGCCAAAATATAGCTCAAATAAATAATAAATAATCAATATATATAGCTCATAATATATAGCAAGGACTATTCTCTCACGGTAAAGAATACAAAGAAGAGACACTCTTCCAGTTTGAATGGAATGTGGTACTTTTGGGAGGGTGATAGAATCCGCTCTTTTCGGACCAGGTAGCCTTAAAAAAGGGGAACTCCACCATAACATAACATGCATACCCAAGAATCAGATCACTTCACTATAAGAAAGCAATCAGTAAAGTAGCAACAGCTAACTAGTTCGCCTTAGCCCCAATGGTGTTCTTCTCTATCTTAGACTTACAAGTCGATACTGATTCGTTCTTAGTGATTGCATATCCTAACCGGCCCCAGATTGAATTCACAAACGAAGTTTTATTTATTGATACCTAGCTTCGGAATGGATTGAGCAGACCGATTAGTTCAGTTAGTTAATCAATGGGCTCATCCGTTGCCAAAACAAATTAGTAATAATTAATCAATGAGATCATCTATCATCAAAATAAGATAAATCAACTAAATAATAAACGATAAGCGGCTCCATCGTCCAAACAGAGATACACCTCAACTCAACTGCGGATTAATACATGAACAATTGCATACTATGTTATGATTGCATTTTTTAGCCATTAGAAGTTGGAATTCTACAACTTGATTCTATAAATTACTTGTAGACTTTACAAGGTTTTAGATATATGCCTTTATTGGTCACCAATTTGATATTTGGATACTTCGAAATTTAAAATTAATGAATTGGCCCTCTGTTTTGTTCAGCTATCTTATTTTGGTACCTCTTTAAAGGAGGAAGATGAGGCAAATCACGTTTTGTCCCTGGCCAGCATGCAGCCAATGCCAGCCGGTAAAGGTGTATAGTTTTTAAACGAATTGGGATGATATGTATCTAATATGTCAATCACAAAAATTAGAGCGCCACAAGAGAAATCTTGCAAAGGACATGAGCTAAATGTATTTGGCATAGTATATTTTGCCCTTAGACTTGCGAAGTAGCCTCTCCACTTTCTTGTTTTTGTGATTTTCTTGCGTTTATAGGATATCAAGTTGAGAGAGCTAACGGATTGATATATTACTCATTTTAAAAATGGCAAATCCAACTTGCGTAATATTTTACACAATAGAAGTAATTGCATGCTTCAAATTCAAACTTGCTTCTTCAATCCAAAATGCTTACAAAAAATTGCACGTAAACCCTGCAGAACACAAACGAAATCAATAATGTATCTGAAAGTGTGAAACTTATGCAAAAGAGAAAGCAAAACTTACAAATTTAAGCCTTAGCCAAGATAGCGAAGCAAGACTCCATCATTTCCCAAAACAAATCCCTTTCTGTCATTGATAAACCTGCGAAACAAATGTCAAAACTAAAGCATTCTAATATATTAAAGCATAATGGCATAAGAGGAGTGACAAATCTTACTTCACAGAATAGAGATTTGCAGCAATGTTATCTGCAGCTTTGTCACGCGCCCATGTTTTGCCACCATTTGTAGTTCTCAATAGGATACCACTACCCCCTGCTGCCCAAGCCTCATCCTGCGCAATCATACGATTTCAGTGCATCAAAGAGAGAAATAGGAAATACAAGTAAAGCTCCCTAAGTTAAGGTGTTCCCTTATATTCTGGGAATAATTAAATGTAAACAATCCACCCTTTTCTGGTCAAGTGACATTAAGAATCCCTATAATTTAATAGAATTGTAATTATTACATGGGATAGAGAAGAACATCATTGTAAGTGGAGAGGAGCCAAATATTTATTTCCACTGATTTAATAAGTTCCTGATTGTAATATATGTTCACATAATCGCTCCATGTCTACTACAGTATTTTATTTCAATTCATAAACTAAAACGATGATTAGATGATCAACTTGCAAACATGATATCCTTATGAAGGTTTTTCTTTTTTTTTTTTTTTTTTCTGATGAGGGAATCTGTACCATAGGTCAGATATTACTGATCCTACACATTATTCAGATACTAAAATGTTCTTGTTACTGATTTCTTCTTTCTATGTTACATAGAAATATAAGATATTTCTCAATTGTACTTGAAACTATTAATCCACCAGAGTTCAGTGGCAACAACAGCCCTTCCAGGCATTATCAAAACACATTTAAAATGACAATCTATGCAGGAAAATATTCTAATCATGTGTAAGGTGTATATGGTTGATGCATAGGTACCCTTTAGAAATTCAAGAAATATGTGTGTACCAGTTGTAGAACATGATATGTAATTCAATATCTTATACAAGTAAATCTGCCTAATCAGTATCCTAAAGCTATTTCTAAAACATATTGTAAAGATTCTCACCTTTGAACGGTATCCAACATCAAGAATGCCAAACCCTCGACTTTGCACTTGAACTTCTTCAAAATCCTCTGTTATCTAAAACATGAAACACCAATTGTACCTCAATCATCAGCCAAATAAAATGAACAAAAATATGAACAAATAATGAAATAACATGGTAGCTTGGCATAAAATACATTACTCAAGGAAGAGAGGATGCCAAAGTCAACTTACTCCAGTGCCCTTACTGAGATAAAGCCCCCCTCCACGGACAAGAAGCCAAAGACCACCATCAGCTCTCCATCCCATGTTCTGAATTCTTCTTGCAACTGCTCTATTATGTGGCTGCCAGAATGGCTGCAAGTAGTGAAAAAGCCGTTACTCAGAGTTGATATCGTTGCAGAAGCATGTTAAAGTTCAAAAGAAAAAGGGAGCAGAATAAGTCGATAGAGCATATGAAGAAGGGAGGGATATCAAAGAATAAAATATTGGACAAAAGGGGGAGTTTCTCATAAAACTGTATCATTCATTAAGCCTCTTGTCATCAAATCAACTCATCCTATTGCATACTGAAAGCAACCCAATGTTTTATTGACAGAGAATTTATAAGACTTATTTCACCAGGGCTACAAATTTTGTGCAAAGTCTCAGGTTATACTTCTATTCCGTTAAAATTCGATGACTCTAACATTCTAGATGATAACGAAAAACAGCAAGTACACAGCCATTTTCAGAGTAAATTCCTGAAAGCAAGCAAAGAGGGGAATAAGAGAAAAGTTAACCAGAGATTCAATACATCAGAATGTCAATGTAGAACTAAGTATCAGAGAGAGGAAGAGTGCGTTTATCTTATTTGAAAAAGAAAAAAGGGGAAAAGATCCTACATAATGATATGATATTAGCATGTTAGGCAATACTATAATAAGGGAGAGGTATTAAACAATAGGATTGGTCAGACTGGATACCAATCACTATAACAGAATTAGTTACAGAAGCGGTAAGGGTTTCGAGTATAAAGGGGAATCACAGCCGGTCATTAAGTGTAAATTCTTTTGTACAAGTTGCTATTCGACTTCACCAAATTCTAACTTTATGCAACAAGGCAGGCTTTAAGATAAGCTTTAGAACCATCAAGATTTATTGAATACGAGAACCTATTTACAATCAGTATGTTTCTTAATAGGAAGTAGAGGCACCAGTTTCCATCTATTACGCTGAAAGCTACAATGTTCTCTCCTGTTGCAGGATGCCGATTGCCAGAAAGGGAGAGATAATCCGTCAACAGTAGAATGATCTCATTTTTTCTTTAGAAAGGAACAGTAAAAAGACATCAACTTAACAAGACCCAAAAGCCCGTCTGCCATTATGCTCAAATATGTGGAATCTCTAGATAACTTGCCACATTAATCATAAATTTATTGCACAAATTAGCAGTAAGATACACTGTTATTTCTTGACCGGTTTATTTTATTATATCTAAGACGGTCTTTTCTTATGGATTCAACATTCAGAGGTTATGAGCAGATATACCTCGCAAAAAGCAAATGTTAGAACTAAAAATAACAATGCATGACATAGGCATAACAAGAGTAAAAATAAAAAAAGAACCAAACTTCACCTGGCCAGGCTGCCATGTCAAATAGAAGTTCCCACGACTTGAGACAGCAACATAATTTCCATCTGGAGAGCGATTAACAGTATTAAAAGTCCCTGTATAGTAACTTGCACCACTAATACCACTAGAAACTGTTCTGCAACAACAATTAAACTACGTCAACAAATTACCTATTTATGACCAAAGAGTCTTAGTACTCATGCCAAAGTTATCTAAGGTCTATAAGATGATTACTCTCTCCCTATTTCATATTTCTAATTACTTCACTTGAACTTGCATTTCTCAACAGACTACTGATTTCTTAACCTGACAGCCTTGCTGTTTTCTTATGTGTAATGTTTTTGATGTGGAGCATGTGGCAGCTAAGGATTAATTCCTTTTCCTAGTTTCATAAGGATAAATTCCATAGCTAAGAGTATTTCCTTTTCTTAGTTTCATAAGGATTAGATTCATTTTCCTAGTTTGATTAGCATTTTATATTTAGGAGTTTTATTTATTTTATATGTTTTTAATTATTATGGTTTAGGGTTTAGGATTTGATGGCTATAAATAGCCCTATACTTCTTTGTTTTAGACCATCAAAACTTTGTTATCTTTTATTCAATATATTGAGAGTTTTTTCCTCTAAGTTTTTGTCATAGATTCTGGTTAAGAATTATTAATACATACTTCTTGTTTCAACACTTACCTTGCTGCATCAGTTGGTACCAGAGCAGCGGTTCTAGCAATGAAGCTCGTGGAGCTGAGGCCCTTAGATCACAAGATCCGGGGGTAGCAACAAGAGAATGGATGCAACAAGTAGATCAACGATTTGATCGATTGGATAGACACTTCAACGATGTCTTTGATAAGCTTGATGCTCTAACTCTTGGAGGAAACTGAAATAGGGACGAAGGGAAGTTTCATATAGGTGAAGAGGCAACTCACTGTCGACCAAAGAGATAACCTATTTTTGATAATCAAAGAAGGCAGTACGTAAATGACGATAGTTCCAATGAGGATGTTTACCAAGTAGTAAGGGAAACTCAAAATACTATAAGGCAAAATTGCCATGATGAAAGAGATACGCCAGAATTCCCTCTAAAGGTAGATATTCCCAGCTTCAATGGTACTTTAAATATTTAATGGTACTTTAAATATTGAAGAATTCCTAGATTGGATTTTAGAAGTTGAAAGATTCTTCGATTATATGGACATACCTGAAGAGAAGAAAGTGGAATTAGTAGCATGTAGTTTCAAAGGATGTGCTTCAGCATGGTGGGACAGAATTCAATCTCACAGATTTCGAGAAGGGAAACGTCGTGTGCAAAATTGGGACAAGATGAGGAGACTTTTGAAGAGTGGTTTTCTGCCACCTGATTACGAGCAAATTTTGTTCCAACAGTACCAAAGATGTCATCAAGGTAACCAATCTGTTCATGAATATACAACTGAATTCATGAGAGTAGTGGAACGCAATGATCTAAGGGAAACTGGAGGCCAACAAGTTGCCAAGTATTTGGATGGGTTGAAGCAGACTCTTAAAGACAAAATTGGGGTTCAAATCATTAAAACAATGGCTGAAGCTCAAAATATTGCAATTAAAGCAAAATATATGATGCAAGAGAAGGTAAAACCTAATTATATTTGTAAAAGCTATGGTGGAATTACTCAAAATCTTATGTTGACACAAATAAAGTATCTCAAACTTCTAGCTCAAACAATGATCAATATAAGGGAAATAAAGTGGTGGGAAAACAAAAGGTGACAGACGCAAAGGAGGTCCCAAAGTCTACAAATCCTTGTGCAAAACCATTCCATGACAAATGCTACAAGTGTAATCAGCCCACGCATAGCTCTAGTGACTGTCCTCAATGGAAAACAATTAATATTGTAGACAAAGATGACGAGCAAGATGATAGAATTTGTTGCGCGCCTGACAAAGATGAAGTAGAGTATGATGGGGATTTAGATGAGCAGAATTTAATAGTCAAAAAATTGATGATTTCACCTAAACAAGTTGACATCTCCCAAAGACAACAGTTATTATAAATCAGATGCACTATCTCTAATCGACTCTTTGATGTGATGATTGATAGTGGTAGTTGTGAAAATGTTATTGGAAGGATACTGTTGAACAGTTGGGATTGACAATTGAAAAACAACCCGATCCTTATTCTATTGTTGGAATAAAGCTGTAGGGAAAATTCATGTCACTGAAAGATGCAAAGTACCTTTCTCTATTGGCAAATATAAGGATGAGGTATATTTGGATGTAGTGGATATGGATGCATGTCACATTGTTTGGTAGACCATGGCAATATGATGTGAGAGCACAACATGATGGAAGAGAAAATACATACAAGTTAGAAAAAGATGGAGTGAAATATAATTTGCTGCCTATGAAAGTCAAAACCAAAACTTCTAAAGTGGAGGGAAAGACTTTCTTGACAGTAACACGATCCTATCATGAGATTGAAAAAGGTATCAAACAAGCTAAAGAAGTTCATGCTTTAGTTGTTAAGCAGATTCTATCCATAGACGAAAGGTAGAACAAAGTAGAATATCCAGAAGTGTCGAAACCACTATTGGAAGAATTTGCAGAAATAATACCTGAACACTTACCAGATGGATTGCCACCCATGAGAGACATCCAACACCATATTGATTTAATCCTGGTGCTAGTTTGCCAAACTTACCTCATTATCAAATGAGTCCAAAAGAGAGTGAAGTTCTGAAGGAGAAAGTGGAAGACTTGCTTAAGAAAGGGCAAATTCAAGAAAGTAAGAGTCCTTGTGCGATCCCAACTCTCTTAACACCAAAAAAAGATGGAAGTTGGAGTATGTGTATTGATTGTCGTGCCATCAATAAGATCACTGTAGAGTACAAATTCCCTATTTCTTGTCTTGATGACATGCTTGATCATTTACACGGAGCCAAAATCTTTTCGAAGATAAATCTTCGAAGTGGTTACCATCAAATTCGCATTCGGCCTAGTAACGAATGGAAGACTGCATTCAAGACCAAAGAAGGATTATATGAATGGTTTGTGATGCCATTTGGGTTAACTAATGCTCCTAGCACCTTTATGAGGTTAATGAATCAAGTACTCAAACCATTTCTTGGTAAACTTGTTGTAGTGTACTTTGATGATGTATTGATATACAGCCAGTTTGAGGAAGAGCATATGGCACACTTGCGCAAAGTTCTCACTGTATTGCAAGAAAACAAGTTGTACATCAAACTTAAGAAATGTAGCTTCATGACAAATCAGTTGCTGTTCCTAGGTTATGTAGTTGGAGAACAAGGGATTCAAGTAGATGATGAAAAGATCAAAGACATTCGAGATTGACCTACACCTTAAGACTGCAACGGAAGTTCGTAGTTTCCATGGGTTAGCCACATTCTATCGGAGATTTATCAAAGACTTTAGCACTATAGCAGCCCCAATCACCGAGTGTTGCAAGGGAACTTTCAAGTGGACTAAAGAAGCAGCTAATAGTCTTGTAATATTAAAAGAAAAACTTTGTACTACTCTAGTGTTGGCATTACCTGATTTTGATGCATTATTTGAGGTTAATTGTGATGCAAGTGGAGCTAGAATTGGAGCTGTTCTTTCCCAAAGAAAGCATCCCATAACTTACTTTAGTGAAAAATTAAGCGAAGCTAGAAGAAAGTGGACCACATTTATTCTGTGATTCGTGCGTTAAAGACATGGGAGCATTACTTGATTGGCCGTGAGTTTGTTCTTTACTCCGATCACAATCCATTGAAGTACTTGAATAACCAACGGAGAATTAGTAAGGATATGCATGCTAGATGGTTTGAGTTCAAGCAAAAGTTTCCATTTAAACTTATGCATAATCAGACGCTCAAAATAAAGTTGCCCATGCCCTAAGTCGAAGAGCAAATATGTTGTTGACCATGAGCCAAGAAATTGTGGGTTTTGACACTATGAAAGAATTGTATGTTGTTGATGAAGACTTTCATGATGTGTGGCACAAATCTTCTACTCACCAACCTACTAATGATTATCATATTCATGATGGGTTGTTAATGAAAGGCCACCAACTTTGCATTCCTAAATCTTCACTAAGGGAGAAAGTAATTCGTGATTTGCATGTTGGAGGTTTAGCTAGATATATGGTAAGATATAAGACTATATCTGTAGTAATAGAGAGATTTTATTGGCCCCATGTTCGTAGGGATGTTGAGAAGTTTGTGAAGCAATGTTATGTTTGTCAAACCGCAAAGGGGCAAGCTAAGAATACAAGTTTGTATATGCCGTCACCGGTCCCTGAAAACATTTGGGAGGATTTTTCCATGGATTTTATCCTTGGATTACCTCAAACACAAAGGGGAGTGGACTCTGTTTTTGTAGTCGTTGACAGATTTTCGAAAATGACCCATTTTCTTCCTTCCAAGAAGACGTCTGACGCTTCTTCTATAGCTAAGTTGTTCTTTGGAGAAAGAGTCTGTTTGCATGGAGTACCTAAAACAATCACATCAGATCGAGATAAAAAGTTCCTTAGTCATTTTTGGCGCACTTTGTGGTATTTATTTGATTCTTCTTTACAGTGTAGTAGCACAGCACATCACAAATGGATGGCGAAACTGAGGTGGTAAATCGAACATTAGAGAATTTGACTCGAAGTATTTGCAGCAGTTGACTAAAACAATGGGATTTTGCTCTAGCACAAGCTGAGTTTGCCTATAATAATGTTATTCATAGTTCCATTGGAAGGTCAGAATTCTCGATATTTTACACAAAGCCACCACAACAAGCACTTGACTTGGTAAAATTGCCAAAACCTCCTGGAGTTAGTATTGCAGCTAGAAATTTGGCAAGTCGATGGCAAGAAATTCAAGCTGAAGTTAAGGAAAAATTAGAAAAAACCAATGGTAAGTACAACAGAGTTGCAGATCTTCATCATAGAAAGCAAACATTCAATGTTAGTGATGATGTAATGGTATTTATTCGAAAGGAGAGGTTTCCAGTTAGCACTTATAGCAAGCTACAACCAAAGAAGTATGGCCCTTATAAGATCCTAAGCAAAATCAATGATAATGCTTACATGGTGGAGCTTCCTACTTCATTTAGCATTTCCAAAACGTTTAACGTGGCAGACATTTATCCATTTCATCCCTCGGATGAGCCTAAGAAGAACTTGAGGACGAGTTTTTCTCAAGAGGAGGGGAATGATGTGGAGCATGTGGCAGCTAAGGATTAATTCATTTTCCTAGTTTTATAAGGATTAATTCCATAGCTAAGAGTATTTCCTTTTCCTAGTTTCATAAGGATTAAATTCCTTTTCCTAGTTTGATAAGGATTTTTTTTTTAGGAGTTTTATTCATTTTATAGGTTTTTAATTATGATTCTTAATTTAGGATTCCTATTATGTTAGGATTTGATGGCTATTAGCCCTAAGCTTTTTTGTTTTAGATCATCAAAATTTTGTTATCTTTTATTCAATATATTGAGAGTTTTCCTCTAAATTTCTGTCATCTTTTATTCAATATATTGAGAGTTTGTCCTCTAAATTTCTGTCAGAGAAGCAGGTTAAGAATTATTAATACATAATTCTTGTTTTAATGCTGATTTTGCTTCGTCAAGTTTAATCAAAATTTTTGCGTCAAGTTTATTCAAAATTTTTTTGAGCTGAAATGCTGAAGATTTTTGTTGAAGTCCATGAGTGTGGGCTTATAAGCACGAGTATTGGAACTCACACAAAACCAATTGACTTGTACTAATTACAAGTTAATACAACAGGCCGGTTGACACTTGCCAACACATGGACTGAATTAGTTAGGCCAATACACAAATGAAGCTAAAAAATGGGTCTCAAATGTGGCCTTATAAAGGATGAGTATTGGAACTCATCTTTGATAAATGTGGCCTTATAAGTCCTTTACCTAATTTATGTTTATCCAATGTGGGATTTAGTCCCCAATATTTTGATCCCTACTTTGGTTTGGAATGAATGAATTAATATTTTAGAATTTATTTCTAAATGAATTGCTAACAAAATTCATTTGCAAATAAATCTAATGTGTTGAAATCACTAATTTAAATTTCAAATTGAAGTTTCTTTGATGTTCCAACATACAAAATGAATTTACAAATGAATTCCGCAAATTTTTGTGGAATTCATTTGTTTCAAAGTGGCCCTAAGAGAAAAGAAGCCAAAATTAATAAAAGCAATAAATTAGGGTCAATTTCACTAAATTTCCCTTTTCCATTGCTTACCACAAGTAGTGAACGCAGCAAGAAGATGAAGAAAATGAAGTAACAATTGAGATTTTCTGGTGGGGTTGGAATAGATAAGGAATAGTGTTTTATTTTTCTTGAAAAATCAAATATGCCCTTATCTTGTTCTTTTAAGTGCTTATCCATCCCTTTTCCAATCTCATTTCTATATTGATATATGAATCAGAATATGAAAGTTGAATTTGCTTAAATTAGAATATAAGAATACAGTAGAAATTTAACAGAAGGATACCTACCTATTAAGAGTAGCTGAAACAGTCTCCTGAACAGCAGCCCTCCAGTTATAGCCTCCATTTGAAGTGACATAAATAGCACCTTCGTCAGTCACCATTTCTGCACTTTTATCTCCGGTTGCCTTTATATACACCTACAAACATTAATACCAAAAAAAAAAAAAAGAAAAGAAAAAAGAGAGCAAAATGTTAGGTTTCAGTATCCTACACCTGTAAAGTGGAGCAAAAGAAAAAATCATAAAAAATTGACCATATCTCCAGGAAGTTGAGCACTGAGAGGTATCCTCTGCCATGTATCTCCAGCATCTGAAGTGTACAACAAAATTGCAGGTTTTCCAACAATCCACCCTTCTTTCCCTTTGAAACTGATGGAATTGAACCTATAATTGAAATCCTCATCTTCCGCTGAGGGAATTGAACGCGAAACCCAAGTGTTTCCACCATCTTTAGTCTCCAAAATGGTCTGTCTAGTTCCAAGAAGGAAACCTAAAAAAAAGCAATTTTGAGAAGCAAAGTTTTCCATCGAAACAAGAAAAAAGAAAGAGAAAGAAAAAGACCGTGGTTCGTATCGTCGGGGACGAAGGCAATGTCGAGAAGGACGACGCCGGGATCGATGGGAAGATAGAGTCTCTCCCAGTCGGAAAGTGAGTCTTCGGCAGCAATGGCGGATTGGTCGAAAATTAGAGGAGAAACCAGTAAGGAAAGCGAAACAGAGGCATTCTGGAATAAAAATTGCCTGCGAGTGAAGTGGTTGTTAAGGATAACAGAAGGTTTGGGAAGTAAGCGAGGTTGAGAATGAGAGCTGGGTCTGGCAAGGGAAGGGAAGTTGTTGGTTGTGAAAGCAGAGGTTAAAGAAGCCATTTTCTTCTTTCTTTCTTTGCCTGAACAATCACCATTCAATCTTTTATTATCTAATGTGTCTCTCTCTCTTATCCAGTACTGGTTGTTATCACTATCGGCTACGCGGGTCATTTCCAGCGTCTCACTTTCCATACTCTTTTTTTTAAAAAAAATAAAACTAGAACTAAACACCACATTTGCACTTTTTTTTAGAGAATGACTAAAATTGTTACCCGCATCATGTGTAATTAAATGGTAAGTTTTACTTTGTCATATTGTTAAATAAATACTTGTTTTACATAACATTATTTTTTAAATGAGAACAAATTGTATTATTATAATTAAATATTGTGAAATGATGTTTATTGAAAAAATCAATTTAATTGGTTTATAAATAGATATAGTAAATTTTTGAATATAACATTGTCAATTCAGATTTTTAAAAATTTTCTTATAAACTATATTAACTACCTCATTTGTATACGATCATCATTATTATTCTCACTTATAATCCTTGATACCACTATAGTTATCAATGGGCGAACATTTACTTCTTAAGAAATAGTCCAACATTAGAACACTTCTTGTTGATTATCATAGCCAAAGCTAATGTCTCTAAAATTCAAACGTCATCCTTATATCAGTCGACGTTAATTACGCCTTCTTTAAGTGTGATAGAGTTGTTTGAAACTCCAAAGCATCCAAATGAATTATCAGATCAAAACTGAGATATGTCCTCTTTACTTCAGAATTAAGAAACACCATGTAATTATTAATCGCCCTACTCTAGAGGTAGCTGAGATGTGTTGAGTAGTGAAAATAATCTGGTTCAGTGCTTTCAACAATGGCAAATACGGGGTCATCTAACTGTTCAAGAAGCAAATCTGATGGTATGAATATTTTATCAATTTCATCGATTGAATTTTCTATTATTCCCAATTGCTAATATTCACTCTGGAAACTCTGTCAAACGGACTAACTCTGATCCACCTCGGTTTGCTTGTAGTATCATGTTTACTATGATTTACATCACATAAACTTTCATGCTAATTCTAATCCGGAATGCACCAAAGTTTTGACAGCATTTAACCTCTAAAATCAGTGGTTAAGCACTCGACCGTGATCTCAGGTTTGTGATTCTACAGGAAAACTCAAACCTTTCGTTTGTGTTCCCATAGTTGCTACAATAAAATGAGAACTGAAAAGTAACCGAACATAAATGTCATGATAAAATTAGGACCTTCATAGCTTGAACAGTCTGAGCAAAATGCCCACTTCCACCATCAGGGAGATCATCACAATCTTCACTGGTTAGGACTATATAGTCCACACTGCAAAAATTAAAAGACAGCTGCAAATGAAAATTCTATTCAATATACAAATAGATAGATCCAATATGAAATAGATTAGAACAACTAAACAAAAACTTGAGCCTTTAAACATATGTTAACTATAAAAGTCTAAGACACTGTCAAGACATGTAAAATTTTCATTGAAGACAGAACAGAGATGGAGAAATGGCACAATCATATAACAAAAACCACATGATGAATGTAAAATAAGAAAAAGTGCTGCCACGGACACGAACAAGATTTTAACTCTAAACCCAAATGCTGTTAGTATGAAGAATTAATGAAGTAACCACACAAACAATAAGGTGAACAGAAATGGGCAAGCAAAAATAGAGAAAAGAGAAGACTTTAAGAAGAATGAAAGGTACCCCCAGCGATATGATATAATATAGATTAGTTGCTGAATAATATTCTTAATCAATATAACCAATTAAAAAAACAGTGATAATAATTCCAACATTAAGCATAAAATTTACATTGACCGTGGAGAACTGAGAACAGGTAATGAGTGGTGGCGGTGGTGCGGCGGCGGAGGTATGGTCGTGAAGGCAGGTTTCAAAGCATGCAAGCAATAAATATAGCTTAAATCATGTTTTTCATTCTTTCTAGATATTGGTGCTTTGGACAGAGATGGAATGTAAAACAGAAGTAGCATTAGCCACATAACGGAAGTGTATACCATATCGCATATACTGTAGTAAATAATCTAACCTTATATATTGAGACTGAAGGTGGTGGTTCTTCTGGTGGCAGGAGCTCTAATGCTCCGCATTTTTTAACAGTCTAACATTTTCAAAAGAGGTTAATGCAATCAAATTGATTGTATCCAATTCACCACCCTAAACAAATAATGGAAGATAAGCATCATCTATTTATAATTTGTTGAAAGAACTAATAATGGAGTAAGAGAGTAAGAGATTAATTAAAGGTGTCAATAACATATTTCATCTGCTCAGTCAACATCACTACCTTAGCAGAGGCAGCATGTTCTTCAATGAATGGCAGACCATTCATTTTAAATGCAGAAAGTACCATTTAAGCACCAACTTCATGCAAAAAGTAATAATCATCGCATCAAACAAACTGAAAAACCCGAAATCTATAATACCATTTAAGCAAGAAAGTACCTTGATGTGCATATATATGCGCAGCTCTCCACGAGCCCCGTCAAAACATAAGTAAACATTAAAAAAGAAACCTACTTGTTCAGGAAATGCAAAGGCATCAGGTTTGAACATCTTCCTGAAATTTTAATCTGTTTAGAATCAAATTTCATAAATCTAGAATTAACAAGTGTCCAAACTAATGGCTTTCAATCTAAAGTTTCTCATTCTCCTCTTTTCAATCGAAATAGAACAAACATTTGGAACTTTTGAGCAAGGTAGAGATCAAATATCTTGATCAAACTCATAAATATAATATAAAACTATTGTCTTTTAAAAAAACACAAACATCTATCTTGCAAACATAGTAGGTAATATTTGATCAATGATCAGAGTTTTTTAACCTACTAATTTTAAAGGCCACACTTAAAAATGAAACAAAAAAGGTAAGAGAAAACAGTATACGTGCAAAATTGGCCTAAGAAGTGAAATAGTTTCTGTTGACGATTTTACCGCCAACGAAAACATCTTTTTTTTAAGGATGACAAAATATTTTTAGCTTTGGAATGGGAATGCCGAAACTTGTCGGTCTTAATTTTGTTCAAAAGAGTCGCCACCCGATTTTGGGACACCCATTTTTATTTTACGAAAAATGACTCCGTTTTATTTTAGAAAAGGCAATGGTCAAAATTTTCAGAGATCGGGTAAGGAGGTAAGATACGACGATTTAAATTTTAATTAAATCGCCGCCCGGTAAAAGCCGGCCTCTGATTTGTTTTTCTTTCCAAAATTTAAGTTTAAAATAAAAATGTCGTTGCTGTGATTAAACTAGTTTCTTTCCAAAATTTGGTTTTCGGTCATTTGCGAAAACCAAATTCAATTATTGAAAGCAACTAGTTTTTTTTGTTGTATAATTCTCACATTCTCACTTTCAAAAGACATCAGAAATGTAATAGCTAAAAAAAAATCCCCTTTTTATTTATGACAAAAGGTTCTGTTTTACAACTGTTAGCAACCGTACATTTTTGTACAAACACATTTTAGAAGGATGTGACGATAAACGTCATAATTGGCTATGTTTCAAATGTATGGCGATCAAACCATCTTCCGACTGCAATTCGGGTTTCCGAACTCTGTTTTGACTTCTGACAGTAATTGCTGATGGACCTTTGGTATTGTG
>CANUEY010056418.1:0-11637 GCA_948099555.1 Croton setiger | reverse complement strand
AATCCTTTGCGTACGAGCGGTTCTTCATCCATTGCGAGGTGTTGGGTCGTGAGGGAAGGTGGATTATTCTTGACCTTGTTTCTTCTATCAAACGGGTAACTCGGGTTTTCTAGCCGTTGAGCTATTGGGTCCGCGTCATCTTCTTAGTTTTCACTCTTCTTTTTTTCTTCTTCTGTTCTTATACTTCCTCAGAGGTTAAGAAGCATATCAATTTCTTTTTCCTCTCTTCTTTTCCCTTCCTTTTTTTTTTCTCTTTCTTTTCCTTTGTTATATATATATATATATATATTATCATTTATTATTTAAATAATTGGGACCAAAAATATTTATGGTCCAATCGGACTTTGGTATTTCGACAATGCCAGTGGAACTGAATTTTACGACGTCGTCGTAAAAATTCAAATTTCAAAGTAAAAATATTTTTTCGATTCAAAACCGACTTATCTTTCTTTTATTAAATTCATATATACCATTTTTAATTATTTACGCAAATGTAATTTAAACGGTTGCATCAAATAAAAATCCTAGTGGATCCCCTCCTTTACGTATACCAACAATTTACAAGTCCTAAAAATTCAATTATTACGTGTTTTCAATTCAATTCCTATAAGGTTTATATATATAATTTATTACGTGTTTTCAATTCAATTCCTATAAGGTTTATATATATAATTTTTTTAGTAAGTAAATAACCATTTATTTACCTCATTAATTTTTATTTATCAAATAAATAATTATACAATTAAACCATAAAAATGCGTTATGCCTATAATGACGATATACACCCCATAATTTGGCAAAGATGCTAGTTCGTGTAAAAGTCGGTTGTGTTATGCAATGGAAACAACTTGAAAATATAATTTTTTGTACTCTAGTATTTTTTAGAAAGCGTAGCTGAGTGAGCCTCTGAAGTTTCACTTGCTAGTGTTTTGGGTTTGCTGAGTAAAGTATTAATCAGTTTCACCCAAACTCGAAATTCGCACACACTCCTTTAATTTGGCTCTTAAACTCTTTTCAATGTGCATTTTGGAGTTTCAATTTGCTAGAGTTTTGGGTTTATGAATATGTATTGGTTTTATCTAATCCGAAATCGAAATTTGCATACCCATGTAATTTGGCACTTAAATTTATTTGTGATTTTCATTTTGGCATTTTTCAAAAAAATTTTCCAATCTTAAATTGTACTGTACTTTTACAAAAATAAAATATCTAAACATAATTTTTATATTTATTAGGGTTCCCCAGTTCAATTTTTAGGAATGTAATGCAAATTGATAATAACAATTTTTAAAATTTCAAATCAACGTCCAAACAAATAATTTTATAAAATATATTTCTAAAAGTTATTTTATTAGGTATTGCATATTGCTTTTAGTAATTTGTGAACGGATTCATAGAAGATGTTTAGTTTAAAAAATGGATTAAATTTACCTATTTAATCATGTTTATGGGGTAAATTGACAAAGAAAAAAAAGATAAGTGGACAAATAAAAAATTGTAGGCAGGTTCATGGATCGAATTGAACATTTATGCAGGCCGAAATCAGCTAGGATGGTCCACAATAAGATAAGTTTGCTCAATTTGGTCCAAATTTTTCAAATTGACGTGAAATTGTTATCATCTTTTTAATTTAGAATGATTTGTTATGAAAGTCAAAATTGGGTAAAATTTTATGAAATCAACAGATTAGAGTGAAATTGTTATTATAAATTTTATTTTTTTAAAGAAAATTATCAATTTTTTTTTTATGAAAGTCAGATTATTTACTCACTCTCACCATTAACAAATAAATTCATTCAATTCAGACAATAGAAAAGAAGTGTACAGGAAATATAAGTATCTAGAAGAAAGAATGAAAGTGAAGATGGTTAATACATACACATAAATGAAGACCACATAAAGCCTGGCCATGAAAAGGGTTAAGGATGATATGTATGGAGAGAATCTTGGGAAGAAGAGATGATAGAGATGTTGAAAAAAGATGATGAGGATTCTTGAAAACAAGTAAATTATAATGCTCCATGAAAGAAGAAAAGCAAGTTGTTGGGAAAGTAGGTCCATGAGAATCATCTATATCACTTCATAAAGCGCATTCTGTCTTCTCTTCATTCACTGTATATCCAGACTTTTGCTTCATTTGTAACTAACTACTAACACCCATTTCCTATAACGTTTCAATCTTTGGTTGGTCAATAATTGGAATACTACCAATCACTTTCTCCATATACACACATAAAAAATACTTTGTAGACCCAAGGTTTGGATCAGTTGATAAAATTATTCTAATTTAGCTACGAGATTACAAGTTCGATATGTGAGAATACAATATCTTAAGAGTCAGAAACACCGATTTTAATGATTCATGTCATGCATCGATCTGAATTAGTTTAGGACTATTAAATGACTTTAAATACTATTATCTTCTTCATTCAGTCTTAAATTGATGGGAGACTGATTATCAAAGCCTACAAATTGTGTATATTTGTGGCCTTTAATTAATAAACAGAGCATTATAATTATAATTGTTGAATGACACACAAATTTTCAAAATACAGTGGTATAATCAACCAACTTGACATGGGTATTGTCTCCTGTTCACTTGTTTTTCCTTATCTTGTTATTATTACTGTTGTGTATAGTATCTGCAATTAACCTTATCAAATCATCAAATTATGTTGAATTATTTAAACTGATATTCATTTGCACCCACACATTTCCAAAACATTCAAAATATTTTCATTCTTATGATAAGCATATATTACATTGATTTTGCCCTTTTTTTTGTACCTAAGACATAATCGCATATGGTCTTTTGTTGAATGATTATGCTAAATTGAGATTTAGTGCTATCTTCATCTTGTCTTTTATATGCGTTTACACGTATATCTTATGTGTCTATTAACAAGAATTGATTAATATGATTGAATAAAGGATAATTATCTTGGTATAATTTACATTTATAATATCAGCTAAAATAATAATAAATATAGATAGTAAATATAATTATCTTGGTAGATTAATTGCTCGCAGTCTGGAGTCATTGAATCAAATTGATGCTAGTAAAGCTGATTTTGCGGTTAATTGGTTGCCTCCTCCTCTAGGTTGGTGTAAGCTTCATACGGATGGGTCTTTATTACAATATTGGTGCGGCTGCGGCTGCTTCTGGAGGGCTTACCTGAGGTTCTTATTGTAACAACTAACTCTAATATTTATACGTCATAAAACATGCTATTTTTTTCTTTTTATAACATATTAATCATACTGAACATTTAACATATCAATAATCGACAACAATAAAACAATATTAAACGTAACATTTTACAAATCATAATTTACTTATATTATTAGTTTTATAAAAACTATTTACCATAAAGACGTAATAATTATATCATTTAAAATTTACATGCCAAAACTTATGTTTATTCATTACAAAACATAATGTAAACCAAATACTATATGCAATTATATATATGATGTCTAACGAGGAAGAGAAACCTAGGCTTCAGCTGAACCGACATGTGTATATATTGGTGAAGTGTAGGCTTCACTTAAGAAGCAGACCTGAAAATATAAGTTGCGATTTGGATGAACCGCATACTCAGCAAGTGTAAACTAAAATAATTAAAAAAAAACATAAAACATGTTACCATATCGTCCGTTAATCTACAATAGTTCACATTCTTATAGAAATTAACAAGACATAATAATACAATAATGCAATGACATGTAATTCCATTTTAAATCAAGCCAAGTACCACGCTCGGGAATTTTACTGAGCATGTGACAATAGCTGGCCAGTAACACTAGACCCGAATTTATCATGGGTTGATCAGAAACACTAGACCTGAATGAATCATAGGTCAGTTCAAAATATGACCTGTAGGTCTATCCATAGCAATATATCGACCCGAAGGTCCATCCGTAGCAATATGTTGACCCGAAGGTCCATCCGTCAATTTATATAGAAAACCGTAGGTTTCTTTAATGAAATATGCAAATACTAGTCATGACGATCACAATGACCTTTATTAAGTTCTGTAAGAATGCACTAATATGACATATAAGCATTTATCGCTGGTCCAAACAATTCAATAATCATATGTTAAAAGCAAATAAACAAATTGACCGAGTTTCAGTACTGGTCCAAATAGTTCAATAAGTATATATTATCAATTACATATAAATCAAGTGACCAGACTTCAATACTGATCCAAACAATTCAATTTCCATATTATTTAACATATCACCATATCACAATTCACAAACAAAAATCCATAAGTTTACACTTATCTCAATGTTGTGAACTAGGCTGGATCTCGAGTTGTTTACCCCGCCCCCTCTAATACTCGATGCTCCAAATTCAAGTACTCATGAGGTAATTTTCATCAAAACACAGCCCTGTTGCCGTTTTGATCTTTTTTTTCCTCCAACCACTAATTTTTCCAATTCTGCCTGGTTTTGGACCCAACTTTCAGACGATTTTCTGGCGAATTTCCGGTCGTTTCTCACCACCAATATCTCCCTAAGAACACCCTCTAGAGATCTCTCAGCACCAAATCAAGCCATGCATGCTAGTTTTTCCTATTTTTCTCTCTTTCACCCTTCCCGGTCAATGCTCAATTCTGCACAACCCTACTGTTTTTGCTTCCAACCTTCTTTTCCAGGCTTTCTCTTCCCTCACTCTCACTTCTAATCTTCTCTAACACTTCTAAGAATTATATATAAGCCATAAAATCAAAGCTTTCTTTCTTTTTCCTCTCTTTTCTTTCTCTTTTCTCTCTTTTCTCTTTCTTCTCTGTTTTCCCTCATTTATTTTTGTTTTCTTGCCTCTTCCACCTCTTCACCACTTCATCTAAGCCCTTAATCATCCCAGAAAAAAAAAAAATCTAATTAACCACCTTTACACCTCCTACTTAGTTTTAAATTAAACTAATCAAAATATTCTAAAATTTCAACCTTTTTCTTCCTCTCCTTTACCCTTTCTTATTTCTGTCCAAAAATCGCTTTCTTTTTTATCATTTCTGTCATTTTAAATGTTAAAATAATAATTTAAAACAATATTTAAAGTTTCAGCGAAATCGGAACCAAAAAATATTCGCAGCTCGATCGGCGCTTGAAACCGACTCTAGAACCTCAGCGATGCGGGCGGAGTCGAAACCGTACAATGTCGTCGTAGTTTTAGGGTTCAAAAAAATAACATTTATTCAATAATCAAAACATAAAATGCCAAATTCATTTCTTTTATATTTTCCGCGTTTCCGACGTTTTATCGGTCGCGCGAGTAAAAACCTTAAACACGCCTCGTTTACGTCGACCGACTGTGAATAAGCCTAAAACATAATTTATTCATATTCCTAACTTAATACTATATCATATTCAAATTATAATTTTTTAGCAAATAATCAAATTTAATTTAAAATGATGTTTATGTGATAAAAATGCATATTATGCACAAAATGACGTCATAAATGATGTTGGGCTTGGTTAAGGATATCACACTTATGGTGAGTGGATAATTAGTTTTAGTCTAAACCTCGGTTGTTGACCAATTTTTTCAGCGAAATTATGGAGTATTTTTCATGGCTCGATGATTGCTTTGGATCTTGGGATTAGACATTTTTTGGTTGATTGTGATAATCTACAAGTCGTGAACTTGGTTAATTTGATAGCTCAATTCTCTTTATCTATATTGTGTCTAATATTAAAGAACTTTTAAGGAGGGATTGAGAAGTTAAGATTTCTCATGTTTTTAAGGAAGCAGATCGTTGTGCAGACTTTTTGGCACGTCAAGGTCATGAGGCTAGCCAGCAAGTGAAGTTATTGTCTAAACTATTTGCTGATACTTATTTGTACTTTATTTACCGGGGGTTATCCCACTTAATATTTTCGGATTACGTGGTTTGATTAACTATGGTTTCAGATGCGTAGGTTCATACTGATGCTATTACTGAGAATTATTTAACTTTAAATTTTTTTTTTAAAAAAAAATTATTGTAAAATAAAAAACAATAATTAAAGGTTTTTTTCTTGTTTTTTAAGGAAACTCGTTCCTTTTTCAAGAAATGAAGCGAAAACCAACAAAATATTTCCTTAACATTCCCAGCCGAAACAAAATACTTATAACAGGCAGATGGCAAAATCAAGCTAGAAAATTCTTTCTGAACCTTAATTCTATATGTTTCATAAATGTTTGGAAAGTTAAATTACAAATTGATATCTAATGAATTACATTATTCCTTTTCAAAATCACCCGAAAGATTATCACAATTCCTAAGCATGCCAACTTTCCCCTAAACATGTTTCTAAACCTTTCATTCACCCTTAATTGCATTTTTTAGTAGCCATTCACACAAAGTTCAACTTTTTATATATATATTTTTTGACAAAGCACACAAAGTTGAACTCAGAAAGTGAAATAGTCACAAAGTTTTTATTGTATTGCAATCAGACCCCTAATTTACAATTCTAATCACAAATTTATATACATATGAAATTAAGCTATTTACATTACATGATCATACTTCCTAAGATCCTAATTTCAGTTTGGTCAACCTACATTTTAGGTTATTTCTCCAAAATTGAAAAATTGAAAACCCTAATCCTGACTTGGTGTACTTCCGACATTACTAGAACTTTAGAAATTATTGAAAACTGACTATCCTCAAGGATAATAACTAGATTTTAATTAGAAAATTTTAGCTTCTCAATGTAGTGTCGTACAATAATCTCGATCATTTTGTATAATATATATATGAAGAACGATATCGTATGATAAGGTATTATGCAAACCTCTATTTCTTTCATTTCCATTTTATCCCTATTTTTTAAGTTCTAGCATTTTAGAGAAAACCAAAAGGCATAAAAAGCATAAATAATAGTAGGGGAATGTATTTGAGCCCTCACATTGAATGTTCAAAGGGTAAAACACCGAGATATCGTCTTACATGGATTTTAATGATTTTAGCAAAAATGGCTTCAAACACCTGCATACGCATAGAACTAGTTTGAGGTAAGTTGGCAGTGTCCTTGATAACAAAAATATGAGCTACATACTAAAGATTGGATTGTAAAATCACAATGTCATCCTTGATGACAAAAATATGAGCTACATGCTAAAGATAGGATTGTAAAATCACAATGTAGTACAAAATTGTAATGTGATGTGGAAAACTGATTGTAAATCAAATTTTGATCATCACTATTATTCAACCTATAGCCACTTCTTCTGCCAAAAGAACCTATTGAAGTTGAATCAGTGTCCTATTTATAGGCGCTTTGCTTGTAACATATCGTACAATATATTTATGAGCCTAAGCATATCATATGACATTCTAAAGGGGATGCACAATAAATGTGGTTCCCTAGACAGATCATTCTGAAATAATTTCAAAAAATTTGAAAATGTAAATTCCGGCTCAATAAAAATTTTCTAATTAATTTTTGAATTCTGCAATAAATAGAACAGTAGAAAATCTCAAAAAATACAATTGATCTAGTATTCCAAACGGGTTTAATAGCTTGAAAAATTTTTCTTCTTAAAAATTGTTCTAATGGTTAAATATTTATAAAAATTGGATTGATTGTGACTCAATAATAAGTTCTAATTAATTTAAAATGACTTATATTTTGAATTGCACCTCAAACGAAGCTCGGAAAAACTTTACAAATTCAGCTGATTTGAAATTCCGGACGGATTCGAGATAAAAAAATTTTTCTTTTGTAAAAATTATTTGAATGATTAAATATTTTATAAGCATGGAATTATTGGACTTCCCAGTATACTTTAAACTTTAAAATAAAATCATTATTGGGTTGACTTTAGGGGGAAAAATAAGTTCCTATAACACACTAATGCCCTTTGAATTACTTTTGCTGAATTTGTTAAAGTTCTGAAAATTTGGTTCCTTCTATTTTAAAATGCATATATACATATACTTATATTTTAACTTCATTAGACTATCATATCTTTCCATCAATTTTAAATATTTTTCATCTTTTTTCACAGGGGATGAAAATTTTTAACCCTCACTTTAGACTTAAATAATTTAGGAAAAAAAAATATTCAGATTCTTATAATTTGAGCTAATATGGTGAAGATCATTCTATTTTTAAAAATTATATTTGCATGCACTCTTATTCTATTATTATTTTGTAACATAAAAAAAAAAAAAAAAAAACAAAAATCATATTTTTCCTCTAGGAATCCTAGGTAGCTGTCGCCACCACCACCATAATCTCGGCAATGGATTGATCACAGAAACCCAAGAAATTGATATGTAAATTGTGGTAAGCGAAATTGCATGTAAATATGAATCTAACAATTACTGGAAATATTCATTCATAACAAATTTATTTTGTTAATTTAGAAAATATTTTTGAATTGTAATGACTGTGCAGCCACTGGATGCAAGGAATCTTAAAAACAGCATAAATTTTTGTTTGTAAGTAATTTAAAAATATGATTATATAGGAATAAGGGGAGGGGAAAGTGACAGAACAATCATGCATGGCCAAAGCACTGGGAATCTTTCTAGAAGACAGACAATATGGAGTGGAGGTTTGAAAAAGAGCATCAGAAATGAAAATCTTCAACAAAAATTAAACCGGTGGTTTGGAACAGCTAAGAACCTGGCCGTAGCAGTGAAGAACTGCAACATGGCAATAAGGTTCTGGTTCCGAAAAAAAATAGAACATAACCATTTTGAAATTATAATCGGCGGTTGAATTGGCCGGAATCGAACCGTTAGAACCGGAACTGCGGTTCTAAATGGTTGTAGAATGTTTTGCAATTTAAGTGGAACCAGTGGTTCCAACGGATAGAACCAGAGTCATTTGTTTCAGCTGTAGGTGCGACGCATATGAGAGTAGAGTCATTTGCATCGGCTTTTAGTTAAAGAGTGCAACATAAATGAGAGTCATTTTTGCGTCGATTTTAAATAAAGGGCAACGCAAATGACTTAAAATCAGGAAAAAAAATAAAATTGATGGTTTCACACGATTCCAACAGATTATAACCATTAAGTTTGTCCAAATTTTGACAAACAGAAGAAAAAAAAAAATCATAAATGGCTAGTTTTAGGAGTATTTTATGGAATTCAAGATTTATGTGCATCTATAAATAGGTAATAATTTGATTTATTCAAATCACACAACTCTCTTTAATCTGTACTACTGCTACTGTTGCTACTACTACTACTCCTACTACTACTGCTGTTGCTGTTGCTACTGTTACTGCTACTGCTGTTACTACTACTCTCTTTCTTTTTAATCTCTACTACTACTACTACTACTACTCTCACAATTGTAATTTAAGTTCTTCAATTTATTTTTGTCCTCTCACTTAAATAATCTCCAAGTACTATTTTTTTTTTCATCCTCTCACTTAAATCTCAAATTTTATTTTCTAAAATAATGGAAGGTGGCCAAAAAAACATTAGCTCTTCAAGGAAAGGGAAGGGAAAAGCAATTCAAGTAATTTCCTCAAATCCATCAACCGGCAATTCACTTACGACGGAAATATTGCAATTATATTATGATAAGTTAGATCTTGATATTGAACAAAGTGTTAATATTAATTAAATTATGTTATACAATTATTTAATAAATTTACAACCATAACTGGTTCTTCTACTAGTTCCACTGCAAGCGATGTTGGTGATAGATCAGACCAATGAAAGCATCTGACAGATTAATACTAAGTTGGCAAAAAAGACTGAGGGGTGCCACATCAATTACTAAATTTGATAATTATATAACTACTACTTTGGAGTTTAGTGAAAATATTACAGGCTCAAAGTTTCCAATTTTGGATTGGTGGAGTCGACTTGCCAACACTCTTCCAACTGTGGACTTATTGCAAAACAAATTTTAGCAGCACCTATGTGTACTGTCGTGGTGGAACAAACTTTTAGCGTTAGGGGGAACAATACTTGATGAAACTCGGTCTAGATTACATTCGGATTCATTGAAAGCACGTGTGTCGGATTGGACTAGAGCCGAATTAAGAGAACAAAAAATTCATAAATTAATGACAACGTAAGTGAAAAAGAAGGATGCTCAATGGAAAATAGCAATGATTAAGGTAAAGAGGTTGCCTAAAAAATAAAAGGTAAGTAGAAATACGTTCTCTTTGATTTCTCTCAACCCCTAAATAATACGTAGGCAACTTAATTATTTTCCAAATTTTCAGAAAAAAATTAGGTTGAAACCAATTTTGTTTTTAATTAAAAGAGTTTATTTTGTTAACGAGAATCAATTTTTTATTCATCTTTATTTTTTTATTATGTATCCAGAATGTTATATATATGAAATTAATTTTTTTTAATAGAATTTTATTTCATTCTCATTTTTTTTTCATCTTTATATATATACATTTTTATTTTATTGTTGAGAAAATTTTTTTTTCTATTAACTTACAATTTTTCAAGTCCAAAAAATTAAGTTTTAAAGTTCACAACTATTTTAGAACTGCTAGTTAAAACCATTTTAGAACCGTTTTTAACTGTACAGAGAACTGCAAAAACCGTTTAGAACCGTCCATTAAAAAAACCGTAAAGAACCGGAACCTTAACTGTGAACTTTAGAACCGCCAAGAAATTGTTAGTCAACGGTTCGATTAAGGTTTCACTAAAATTAAAACTGTTAACCGAGGGCTCCCACAATTGTTTTTAAAAAAACTAACGAATTTCATTTGATTCCATAAAATTTTTTGATAAGTGGAAATTTAATGAGCTAAAATCAACTTAAACAGCCTTAAAGCAAAAGTTTATCTTAATCATGTCACACTTTCATATCTCAAAAGAGAGCATTAGTATTTTTTAAATGGAAGGAGAGCATTAATTAGAATACTCCATTTTCACATCATATTATCAGGAAAAAAAAAGCGTTATTATCGTCATGGTTAGGATAGATTTGAAAATAATAATGAGATTAATTAAGCATGTAATATTTTCAATTCCGTAGATTAAAAAAGTTGAAAATGGGAAAGAAGCACAGCTTAAATCCAAGTATATACCAACATCAACCAAGGCTATAAAGGAAGCAGGCAAAGGCTATATAAATAATAATGATAGTCTATTTTCTTTTGAGAAGTAAGAACATGGGAAAGAAACGAAGGTGGGGTTTTTTTTTCTTTGAAAGTGGAATTGGTTCTGACCCAACCCACACCCATATAGCCGTTGGTGGGTCAACAATAAGGAAATAGTTTTCTCCACTAAAATGAGTGATAATGGAAAAATGTACATATATATTTATATTTATAAGCCGCAGAGGGAGGGGATGGTAGGGCACGTGCCCGACCGGCAACCCCCTGGGGCACGTGCTCCAGGACGGCCGGCCGGTGTTCCCTTGTGATGACGTTCGTTTTTGGGTTTTTACCAAAAATAAGTGACAAAACCATTTTTAGGTTTGCGATGCCGAAACTAGTCGGTCTTTAAAAATTTTTTTGGAGTTTATTTTAAAAGAGTCGCCACCCGAAAATTCGGGAAAAATAAAAAGGTTTTTATTTTAAAGTGACTCCGTTTTTATTTTGGATAAAGCACTGATTTGAACCAGAAAAATGGGTAAGAGGGTTGGGTACGTTAGCCGAAATTAAATTTCGACTAACGCCCGGTTCGAAAACCGGCCTCGGTAACCAAA
>CANUEY010056357.1:0-12128 GCA_948099555.1 Croton setiger | reverse complement strand
TTTGGAAATTAAACAAACCAAGAGGCCGGTTTTTGCCGGGCGGCGGTTTAAGTAAAACTTAAATCGTCGTACCTTACCCCCTTACCCGAATCTCTGAAATTTTGACCAGTGCTTTTAAATTAAAACGGAGTCATTTTTTTTAAAAAATTGGTGTCCCGAAAGCGGGTGGCGACTCTAAAATTATTTTTAAGACCGACTAGTTCGGCACGCGCGATCCAAAAATGTTTTATCACCACTTTTTGGTAAAAATCCAAATCAAACATCAACAAATGTGTTTCGTCCTCTCATGAAAAATTAGATTTTCTGCTATGTGTAATGCAGAAAGATTATCACAATAGATGCTTATTGGTTGAGAGGGAGAAACATGAAGATCTTTTAACAAATATGTTAACCATTGAATTTCTGATGTTAAAGAGGCAAGAGCACGATATTCAGCTTCTGCAGACGATCTGGAAACTGTTGTTTGTTTCTTTGAGCGCCAACAAATAAGAGAATTGCCAAGATACACTAAGTAGCCTGTAACTGACTTTCTTGAATCAACACATCCTGTCCAATCACTGTCTGAAAAAGCTTTAAGAACTGGAGTAGAAGCTGCTGAGAAGAATAGCCCCAGTGCTGGTGCATGCTTAATATATCTCAGTAGCCTGTGCATTGCTTGAAGATGTTTTGTTGTAGGAGAGGCAACAAATTGACTCAATTGATTAACTGTGTATGCTATGTCAGGCCTTGTATTTGTCAAGTACAAAAGCTTCCCTATTATTTTTCTGTATTCTGTATTGTCTGGAAGTGGATCTCCTCCAATCACAGAAAGCTTGCTGTTGTAATCAATTGGAGTCAAACATGGTTTTGAACCAAGAAAGCCAGTTTCTTCTAAAATTTCAAGAGCATACTTTCGTTGCCCCATATAAATTCCTCTTCTGTTTCTTACAATCTCCAAGCCTAGAAAGAACTTTAGATTTCCTAAGTTCTTTATTTTGAATGTAGAATGTAACAGCTTCTTGATTCTATCAAATTCATCCAAAGAGTTGCCAGCAAGTATAATATCATCCACATAAACAAGTAGAGCAGTAAATGAGCTTCCTTGTTTGTGAATGAATAGTGAATAATCAGAATGAGATTGATTATAACCATGATTGAGTAAGAAAACAATTAATTTGGAAAACCACTGCCTGCTAGCTTGCTTAAGTCCATATAAACTTTTCTTCAACTTGCATACTTTCTCTGCTGGAAGTTGCAGTCCTGGAGGGAGCTCCATGTATACTTCCTCAAATAAATCTCCATGAAGAAATGCATTATTCACATCCAGTTGATGTAGGTGCCAATTATAGCATGAGGCTAAGGCTAAAAGTAATCTTATTGTTGTCATTTTTACAACTGGAGAGAAAGTTTCCAAGTAATCCAGTCCCTCTATTTGAGTGTAACCCTTGGCAACTAATCTTGCTTTGTGCCTTTCAATGCTACCATCAGATTTGAGTTTGACTTTATACACCCATTTGCATCCAATTGGGGATTTATGAACAGGCAAATCAACTATCTCCCAAGTGTTGTTGACTTCTAAAGCTTGCAATTCTTACTGCATTGCTTCATTCTAAACTTCCAGTTTGCTGGCTTCCTTGTATGTTTTTGGCTCTTGTAACAAAGTTAGTTGACAAAGAAAATGTTTGTAGGCAGGTGAAACGGCCTCATATGACATTACTTTGGATAATGGATGTTTTATGGAATTAGTTTGTTTAAAGGTTTGTGAAGAGATCTGGCAAACATAATCTTGCAAGTAAGAAGGTGCATTTCTTATTCTTGCTGGTCTTTCTGTGTTTGGGACAGAATGGTTTGAAGGAATGGAAGTTTGTGAAGAAAGAGGGTTGATATGTGGGCTTATGTCATCAAAGTGAGAAATGTTTGAATTTGAAGGGGATATGTGTGACACATTCTGGTCAGAATGGGAATTGATAAAGGGAAAATATTGTTCATGAAAGATGATATTTCTTGAGACCAAAATTTCCCTTGTGTTAATATCCATGACTACAAAGCCTTTTGTTCCAGCTTTGTAGCTAAGAAAAATACATTTCTTTGCCCTTGGATCCAACTTAGTTCTGTTGGCCTGCAATGTTAAAGCAAAACAAAGAGATCCAAATACCTTCACTCAACTGTAGTCTGGAGCTTTGTTGTACAGCCTTTGAAATGATGTCTCCTCATTTAGAATTGGTGAAGGTGTAATGTTGATGATGAAAGCAGCCTGCAGTACTGCATAGTTCTAGAAATCCTTTGGCAATCCAGATTGAAACAGTAGAGCTCTAGCTATGTTGAGAATATGTTGATGCTTTCTTTCAACAACTGCATTTTGTTCAGGTGTTTCTTGACATGTTGTCTGATGTGTTATCCCATGTGAGGCATAGAATTGCTGCATTTTGAACTCTTGTCCATTGTCAGTTCTGAGAATCTTGATAGTTGTTTGAAACTGATTCTGCATAATTGCTGTGAATGACTGAATTAATGTGCTGACTTCAGATTTTGCTTTGAGTGGAAAAATCCATAGGAACCTTGTAAAATCATCAACTATGGTCAGAAAGTACTTGTGTCCACTTATGGAGATCTGTGCTATAGGGCCCCAGATATCCATGTGAACCAATTCAAATAGTGCATGTGTAGAGCTTTTACTGATAGGAAATGCAAGTTTCCTTTGTTTAGAAAAGTGGCATATATCACAAGGATGAGTTGCCTTATTACATGTTATATCAGAATACAATTTTTGTAATACAAGCAATCTATTTTGTGACAAATGACCAAGTCTATAATGCCAAAGATCTTCTTTTTCAAACTGTTTACATTCAACATTATTATCTAACATAGTTGAAGCTGCCATGACTGCCTTTGTGAATGGAGAAGTTGAGCATGGTTGATAAACATACAGGCCTCCCACAACTTTAGCTAAACCAATCCTCTTCTGGGAATTCTTCTTCTGGATTATGCAATAATTGTCCATCAGAATTAGAGAGCAGGTGTAGCTGTTTTTGTTCTTGAGTTAATTCCAGAATCTCCAAATTGTGTGGACAGCATGCTGTTGATAATGTGAGGATTGGCTGCTACAGTTTTGTTCTGATTCTTCATCATATTTGATTCTGCAAGTTCTAGCAATTTCTGGTACTGTTCTTGTGAAAAATGCATGCCTGGTCCAGTTTTTGTTATTGCTGCAGCAACTCCTTACTGAATTTGTTGACCAGAAGGTTGACTTTGCCCAATATGGGTCTGATTGTTTAAATTTCTGCTGTAATGGTCATTATTTGTCATATCAAATTTGTTGAAATTGATTCCACAGTGATCTGGAACATAATTCTCCATGTAGTCCTCATTGACAAATTGTGCTTCTGGTTCAGGTAACAACATGTTGACTGTGTGCTGTTGAGAATTGAAGCCTGTTGGATTCTGGAACATAGCTAGATTTCTTGGTCTAAATACAGTTGGATACCCAAACTTCTTGTAACAATATTGACTTGTGTGGTTGTCACCATTGCAGTATGTGCAATGTTTGGTTCCTGCATTTTGATGATAATTTCCTCTAATTCTGCCTTACTGCCCAAACTGCCTTGGTCTGTAACTTCTGGCCAACATCAACTTTGCCTCTTGACTGGAAGAGTATGACTGCTCCCTTTCTTGCTGCACAACTAAAGAGAAAACTCTATTTATATTTGGTAAATGATCACATAACATGATTTGTGATTTCACCACACCATATCTTTCATTCAAGCCCCTCAAGAATTTGTATACTTGCTCATTTTCAACATACTCCTTCAACCTGTTTGTCACTCCACATCTGCACTGTGGCCTGCATGTGCAGTTAGGCAAAGGCCTTAACACCATCATTTCATCCCACAATATTTTCATATGAGTAAAATACTCATTAATTGTCAATTTTCCCTGCCTAAAAATTGTTATTTCTTCCAACAAGTCAGAAATTCTGGATTGGTTGGGTTGAGAAAACCTGTCCTTCAGATCCTTCCATGCATCATTAGCTTTATCAAGCCACAAGATGCTGTTAGCAATAGATGCCTCCACTGAATTTCTGATCCAGGACAATACAATCATATTGCATCTTTTCCAAGTGCTAAACAAGGCATCCTCTTCTGGTGGTGCACAGATTGTTCCATCAATGAATCCTATTTTATTTTTGGTTCCTAATGCCATTAGCATAGATCTAGACCATATTGTATAGTTATTTGTTCCAGAAAGAGTAACATTCACAATAACAGTTGAGCTTTGCTCACTTGGATGAAGATAGAATGGATTAGATGGATCATGTAAATGTGAATTAGCCAAATTGTTTGCGATTTATCAAATGAAACTATTAAGAATAGATCTCAAGTACTTTCTGAAGTAGGAGAAAGAATTTTAAAGAAAAGAAAGAAACAGATCAAAGAAAGAATGAATTTCGAAGAACAAAGGAAGAAGGAGATCAAATCAATAATGAATAAGGAAATATGAAATCTGAGTTCAAAGAACAAGAGAATTTACCAACAGAACATCTGAGATTGATTTCCAGAGCTCTGATACCATATTAGTTTGTAAACATCAATGCAATGTATATTGATTCAAAGAAGAATTTACAGAGAGAAAAGAAAGAAACAAGATGATCAAAAAGAAAAGAATACAGTTCCTATTCAGAAAAGAAAATTCTCCTACTTCATTAAGAAATCTCTCACACTATCTAACTAATTCACTACTATTACATTCTACTTATATACATCAAAGGCGGACTCCAAACTCTAATTACAATGCATTTAAAAATTCCAGAAGTTGCTGTGATGAGCTAGCACTTGATCAAGTTGGTTGAGCAACTAATTTTGTTATCTATAACAGAATGAAAATATCCATAACAGAATGAAAACAAACTGTCGAGGGAGGAAGAAGAAGAAATAAACTGTTTGCTGTTACAGTTTGAAACGACACCGTTGAACTTATTCAGACGGTGTCGTGTTGTTCTTTCTTCAACTCTTCTTCCTTCACTAATTTGTACGACGCCGTTCTTTCTTCAACTTCTTCCTTTTACCCTTCACTAATTTGTACGACGCCGTATCCTATCCTCTTCTTCTTCTTCGACTGCTTTAATTTAAACTTCTTCTTTCTTCTTCTTGTTGGGTTCACTGTTACTGCTGCTTCCTTCTTTTCCCTCCAAAAGTTTTTCTTCATGTACCTGCTGCAATAAGTTTTTTGCCTATTACGTCTAAACTACAAAGAATCTGAATAAACGATGAAATTTGAAATCCTTGTTGAATCCGAACTGTTTGGTGTAATTTTTGTTAATTTCGGATTAAGTTTTATTTTTTGATAGCTATGATGGTGGTGTACCTGGCTCGTGGTTGGAGATGAGTTGAGGCTAATTATAAAATAGTCTCTAAATTTATGAAATTAATTCAATTAACCATGAATTTAAAATTAGTTTCATAATAAGTAGGGATAGAAGTGGGATGGAGTTTTATGGGTATCCGACCCATCCAAATCCATGTGAGATGAGTTTGGAAATATATTTAATGGGAGTATTACAATTAATATTCAATGCATGTTTGGTTTAGGTGTGGATACCCGTAAATGTGCATTAAATTTAAGCATTATTCAGATTAAAAAGTGTTATTTATTTCCTTATCCATCAAAATTTGGAATACTTGTGGAAAATCTTGAAAATACTTTCAGTTATTATAAAATTTCTTCAATTCATTTGTACCCATCACAACCATTTACTGCCGGATGTATGGGTATTATAAATTTAAATGGGTGTGAGTATGGATTTTTTTTGCAAAAATATTTTTGTGGTTTTGGTGTGAGTAGGAGTATAAAAGATTTAAATAGAATTGAGTTTATTTATTGATAATTTTGTAGGTATTCAACTCACTTCCATTCCTAATAGTACGTGTATATACTTTTAAAATATACTCCCTCCATATTAATTGTATAGAAATTTTTTTTCAAAATCAACGTATTATTTATATAGAAAAATAAAAAAAAATTAAATTAAGAAAGTATTGAAAAATGAATAAGAGAAAAGTAATAAAAAAAAGTTGATTTTTCACTAAAATAAATGAATTGAGTCAATATATAACTGCATAAAATTTTAATTATACTGATAAAAAATTAAATAACTACTAACATATTATAAAAACTGTACATATTTTTAAATAAAAAACTGCATATAATTAAAAAATATTCACAATTTCTACTGCAGTGGTAGAATATTTAATTAACAATTAATTATAATTAAGAATTAAATATAATTAATCATTTTTCTTAATATACCTAAAAATTTACTTTTTTATATAAATAACACAATTAAGCCACAAAAATTTTCAATTAAAGTGAAATGGATGATTTTGGTTAAAATTTTAAAATAAGGTGAAAATGGCAAACACAATTGGGGTGAAATTGATTGTTGATGCTTTGGGCAAAGAAAAGGTGATTTTAAATGTAAAGCGAGTTGAATAATTGATAAATCATTATTTGATTTACTGTAAGTCTGTAATGGAAGTTACGAAAGAAACGGAAAAGTTTTAACGAAGGTTCTCTCTAGTCAACGTGTACAGATGGGAAATGGAGATTGGCGCACGCTAAATACTGTTGGTGGATCTGACTTCACTTGACCACTGCTGTTTTTATTTTATTTAAAAATAAAACAAAGGACTTGACTACTAACAACTCTGATTTCTTTGTAATTGTATTGTAACTGCAGCAGCCATCACTCTCAGCTCCTTAGATTGTTTATGCTACTTGCTATGGCTTCTACTGCCTAATTCTATATTTGTGCTCGCATCTCGGATTCGTGATTACTGCGGCAGCACCTGGTTCGCCAACCATATTTCAGCCATAGGGGTTTTTAAGTAAATAAAACACCTTTTTTTTTTTTAAACATAAAACACCTTTTAATTTATGAACAATTATTTGGATTTTTAAGTGTGATGCTAAATATACTTTTATGTCTTTTAATTAGGGCTGCAAACGAGTCGAGCCGAGCCGAGCCGAGTATTGTGCTGCTCGAGCTCGGCTCGTTTAAAATTTCACGAGTTCGAGCTCGAGTCGAGCTCGTGTTAAATTCCACGAGCTCGAGTTCGAGCCGAGCTCGTGTTAAATTTCATGAGTTCGAGTTCGGCTCGCAAGCTTGGTTGGTTTTGAAACTCGAGAGTTTGACTTGTTTTAGGCTCGTGAGCTTGGCTGTTTATGTTGCTATTCGAGCTCGAGTTTGAGCTCGCAAATAAACTTGAATTCGAGCTCATTTCGAGTTTGAGTTTTAGCTCACAAATAAGCTCGAACTCGTTTCCTATTATTATTCGAGCTCAAGTTCGAACTCGTTAAAAGTTAATCAAAAATCAAGAAAATTCATTTTTAATGTCTTCTCAGTGAGAAAATGAAAATAACAGTTTCAGTGAAAGAGAAATGAAATAGCAAAAAATGAAGTGGAGATACGGGTGGCTTGGCTGAATCATATTTTTTGATTTGGTACCAAAATTAATCGTTTTGATAGGCTCACGAGCTTATTTAACGAGCAGCTCGCGAGTCGATTAAACGAGCTACTCGTGAGCTTTTTTAAACGAACTGTTCACGAGCCGGCTCGCGAGCCTAACTGCTCGGCTCGTTTATTAAATGAGCCTAAATTTTCGGCTCAAGCTCGGTTCGTTTATTATCGATCCGAGCTTCGAATCGAGTTTTTATCGAACAAACACCGAGCCGCTCGCGAACGGCTCGGCTCGTTAGCAGCCCTACTTTTAATATTGAAAAAATACAAAAGGAACATATGTTACAAGAACACGATTGCGAAATTACAGTAAAACGGGGTACACTGACACATAGACACATTATTTTAAAAAATATAGGACATCCACATTGGAAAAAATGTGTGAATATAAAAAATTATCATTTTAACATCTAATAAATTTTAAAAATATAATAATGATAATATCATATTAATTTTATTTATGTTAGAACTTACAAAACAAAAATCTATCAATAATATTCTTAAAAATTAAAAGTTAAAATTCAAAAATAATAGGAGTGATAGAAATAAATCATACACCATTTAAATAAAAATATTAATATTCAGTCATATCTAAATAAAACACATAATGTCTATATGTTATATCCTAAAATCATAAAGTGAAACACATTTAAATAATGAAATAGATAAAAACATTATATCGCTTGTAATTTTTCTATTTTATAATGTTATAAAAATATTATATGGCTTGTAATTTTTCTATTTTAATGTTATATGGCTTGTAATTTGATGGTTGATTAATTTACTTAATAGTTGGTGGTATTGCTTATTATTTTGCCATATAATTTGATATTTTTTGATGGTTTGTGTGTCTATGTTAATCAATAGGTGAGAAATATTGGTTTGACATGATTTATTAGATTTTTTTGGTAAGATAACTAAGTCAATGATGACCTGTTGCGTTCTTCTTAGAAGATATTTTCAAAAGATATTAGTTGATTTGAAGAGCAAGATATTATGAGATTTTATTTTATTAATTTGAATTGATTGTAAATATATTTTCCTTGATTTTCTTTGAAACATTCCTCTATTTTATAGGAAAGTGTATATAGTATAGAGGGGAGAAGAAAAAATAAAGAAGTTTTATTCAATACTCTTTTTTTAGTTTTGTAAGTTTGAAAATAGTATGTGTGACTAGGTTCATTTTATTTCAGCTTAAGGTTTAATCAAGTGCTAGTTCTACCAAAGTGTTGTAAGAATTGCAAACTTTTTATTCATTTAATTTTTCAATATTTGTTTATCTCTTGAAAGGAATGGTGTGATGTAAGTTGTGTTTTAAATGATTAGATAGTCTGATCAACTGTTTAGTCAAGTTAAAATGATAAAATGCTAATTAGTTTAATCAAATCAATAATCGTTTGATTAAATTAATGTTTGTAGCAATTAATATAATTTGATTAGAACCAGATTCTTAAGTTATATTAATGAGATAAACAATCGACTTGAATAGACTACACATGTTGTCTATTACTAGAATTGGGTCTTTCTCATTCTTAATGCTACCAAAAGATTTTAATTCTTGACACGTGTCAGAGTTAATTATTGGTAAGGAATTAATCAATCGCATTGTCTTGCTTATTTCACTACTACGGAAAGATTAAGTTGCTAGAAGCTCTTCGGTAACTATAATCAATTTATTGATCGTGTTAATGACTCTATTTTTATTTCAATGATCAACATGAAGAAGTAATACAAAGATGACCTTTGGTTGGAAATATTTCTCAAACTGATTTTTTTTATTTAATTTGTTGTGTTCCTAAAATTCAACATTTTCAAACTTATTCCTTCCATTTATTTTTGTTAAATTCTTCTGGTTACTAAAAATAATATTTTTAACTAGTCTCTTTGGATTTCGACCTTACTCACATTTTTCTTCAATACATTAACTTAGTAATAAGATAATTAATTTTGATAGATTCGGCATCTACCATAATTCCTCTATTTTATTGTTCAATTTTTATGAAGTTGAACACATCATTTTTAATTGGACACGGGTGTCCAATTTGAGCTAATTTACAAACACGGTTGATATTTGTCCAATGTGTGTCATTGAGTATCCATGTCTGATACGCGTTCAATACGAAGACATTCTCTTACCAAAGTCTCTGTGCAACGTAGCAATGAACTTTCTTATGTTTACTTCTATTTAGGGGTGTGCAAAAAAACTTGTGGACCATTAATTCGGATCAAACTTGTTGAGTTTTTTAAGATTCGGGTCGGTCCAATTCATGTGTAAGGGTTGGGTCAATCTAGTTTATTGGAAAAAATTAGATTTTTTTTTAAAAAAAATTTGAACCTCCGATTTGGATTAGCCCAACTCAAATATTCCGAATAGTATCCTAAAACAACACTATATTCTAATTTTCTAAACTTTGTTTAATTATTCTCTCTTCTTCCTTTTTCAAATTGAATGAAGACTCAACCTAATTCAATTTTTTTATTCTGCCTCCACCCCGCTCAACCTAAAATCATAAAGTGAAACGCATTTAAATAATGAAATAGATAAAAATGTCATATGGCTTGTAATTCATCTATTTTATTGTCCATTTTTTATGAAGTTGGACATCATTTTTAATTGGACACGGGTGTCCAATTTGAGCTTATTTACAAACATGGGGCGATACATATCCAAGGTGTGTCATTAAGTATTTGTATCCGATATGCATTCAATATGGAGACATTCTCTTTCCATGAACTCTCCGTGCAACATAGCAAAGAACTTTCTCATGTTTACTTCTATTTAGAAGTGTGCGAAAAACTTGTGGACCATTAACTCAAACCAAAACTCGTTGGGTTTTTCAAGATTTAGATCGGTCCAGTACATATGTAAGGGTTGGGTCGGTCTAATTTATTGAAAAAAATTGGATTTTTTTAAAAATTGAACATGACCTTGACCTGGATTAGCCCAAAAATAACTCGAATAATCACTCAAAACAGCACCATATTCTAATTTCCTAAATGCTTGTTCAATTATTCTCCCTTCTTCCATTTTCAAATTGAATGAAGACTCAACCTAATTCATTTTTTTGATTCTATCTCCACCCGCTGCTCAACCTAAAATCATAAAGTGAAACACATTTAAATAATAAGTAGATAAAAATGTCATATGGCTTGTATTTCATCTATTTTATTGTCCAATTTTTATGAAGTTGGACACATCATTTTTAATTGGACACGGGTGTCCAATTTGAGCTTATTTACAGACACATATTGATACGTGTCCAAGGTGTGTCAATGAGTATCTGTGTCTGATACGCATTCAATATGGAAACATTCTGTTACCATAAAGTCTCTATGCAACATAACAAGAACTTTCTCATGTTTACTTCCGTTTAAGGGTGTTCAAAAAACTCATGGACCATTAACTTGGACCAAACTCGTTGGTTTTTCAAGATTCGGGTTGGTCCAATCCATGTGTAAGGGTTGGGGTCGATCTACTTTATTGCAAAAAATTGGGTTTTTTTAAAAATCTTAACCTAACCTTGACCTGTATTAGCCAACTCAAATAACCCGAATAATCACCTAAAACAACATCGTATTCTAATTTCCTAAACGCTTGTTCGATTATTCTCCTTTCTTCTGTTTTCAAATTCAACGAACACTCGACCTAATTCATTTTTATGATTTTGCCTTTACCCATCGCTCAACCACCTCACTGTCGGCGTGCCAACACTCAATCGTTAGCCAGCCCTCTCAGTCTCAGCCAACCCGTGCCCCATCGAATCAAAGAAGACAAGAAAATCAGCGATAATTGTGTTTCTTCCCAATTCGAATTTCGAAGAACCCTAAGTAATTTCTTCACCTGCGTTTCTTCTTTTTTCTTCTTCTCCTCTTTCTAATCTTTGCATTCATTCAATAATTACGATTTTTCAATTTCAATTTTGATTTATTTCTACATTCTGATTGGATTTTTTTATCTTTGTATTACTTTTTATTTGGGGTTTGATTTTCGTTTTGATTTTGAATGTAAACACCATTTTCGTATTTAGATCTAGTTTTGATTTTGATTTTGAAAAAATACAATTTTTTTTTTTTTGTTTGGTGGAAATAAATATGAAAGTAGATGGAGAAAATGTTGATAGAGCATGAGCAGAATGAAAAAGAAAACAGATGAAAATGATGTTGGATTGTTGATGATGGGTTTGTCTGGTTAACCCCGACCTAACCATGGACTGAGCGCACATAACCCAAGACCAACTCAATTATCAATAAAAGGACCGGTATGTTATTTTCCACAATTTTTGGATTTCAAGTCATTTAGGTTGGTTCAAGTTCGATCCTGATCCGACCTGTGAACATCCTTAATTCAAGTTGATTCGGATTTAATTATGATCCGAACTGTGAACATCCCTACTTTCGTTACAATATCACATTTTTTTTTTTAGTTTAGTAACAATGTTTTGTTGATCTTAGAAAGTCAACAATCCACTTAATTTTTTCATTTTTAAATGGGTGATATTAACGTTTGAAAATTTAGTATAAATAAATATCAATAATTTTTAAATATTAGGTAAATGTCATATTTTTTAGTATGTTAAAAAATATATGTATTTCTGAGAAAAACATGTATTTCCATATTTTCTGATTAATATATATA